>JAAAKG020171935.1:0-17843 GCA_010014905.2 Druon quercuslanigerum
TATTTTACCGATATTTCCCATCCCTAGCTGTTGCGTTTGGTGTAGTTAGGCAACACAGCCACGATTTTAACGCAACCGCAGCGCCATTTTGCGTGAAGCGGCGGCCTTAAAATATGGTGCAACGTTGCTCTCTTACATTTGGGAACGCTGCTGTCCCGAACGAGAGAACGTAAACGCACTGCAGTAGTCGAGCCGATTTCTACATTCATATAAAATTTCTAATTTAAAAAGTGATTAATTTTAATCCAAGTGTATAATCGTTGAATTTGAAAATGACTTAATTTTTAACGCTTTTTGGAATAGCTAAATTTTGAATTCTTTATCGAGGAGAAGGATGGAAATTTTGGTTTCTCAATTTTTTGTAATTTGAACGGGGCCATTTATTTCAGCTGGCGTCATTTCGGGACCCCCTGTCCTCGGATTTTCATTTATTCCGCGATGCGAGCTCCCCTTCAGTGAAAATGTGCAATTAAAAATTGTCTGCTATGGAGTGTGCATCGATTGTCGTTATAGCTCAAGTTTGGTTATGTCGGGTGTCAGTGGGTGTCATCACGAAGTGATAATAATAAAAATTCCTCATAAAAATGAGGAATAGAAAAATAATGAAAAGTAAGTATAGACATGGAAGATCTAGTGTCTGGTAATACCCGAAAAAGCAATCAAAACTATAACGTGTAATGGAAATGATTGTAATTCCAAAATGCGCGTTTTATTATTAACGTGTTATTGCTCGTCGTTCCAACAGTTTCCGCACGTAGCGCTCTCGTCTGGGAATAAATAAAAATCTGAGGACGGGATCCCGATTGTGGGCTGTTTTCCACAATCGCCGCCATAGGCGTTGAGTCTCCTTGTAGTACTTCGTGATTTTATCCAATCAAAACAGAAGCGTGTATTAACCGGTGCTGCTGTTGTCCCAAACGTTTGGCGCGCCGTTCGACCCTCTGTCGGATCACAGCAGCGTTATCAAAAGAAGAGAGTAGATGGCTTGAACACAGGGCGTGCTGACGCTCGTGTTTTAGCTCAGCAGTGGCACGTATCAGTACCGAAGTCGCCCTAAATTTCTTTCCGTGTAGATTATCAGTTATTTCAATTCCAAATTGCTCATTAAAAGCGGAGAGAAATTTTGGTAATATCTTATCCGCTCTTATCTTTAAAGATGATAAGAAACAAGAATTGGTTCGTAAATTCTTCCTTAGTCACTCTTTAATTCGACTAAATTATTCGCAGCTCTCGTACACATTTTTTTTTCTAGGGATAACAATTATATACACGTGCTCATTCGTACTTATTCGAAAATGTGAACATTCCTAATGTTTGCTTAATTATTTAGCACGTTTTCTTCGAATTAATTAGGGGCCGTACTTCAATTACGTAATTTTTTTTTTTAATAATTATCTACGTAATTTTTAAATATCGGAATTTTTTGGCTTTTTATTGCTAGTCGAATTAGACAGGGTGTTCGAGAATTTTAATTTTTTTAAAAATAATTTTTCATTTTCCCAGAAGACGCATTTTTAACCATAAAGGATGACTTTTTAACGAAATGGTTGAATTCTCTATCAAATAGTTGCATTTTTACTTAAGAAAGATGAAATTTGTATTATAACAGAGGAATTTTTAATAAAATATACACATTTTTTAAAAAGTTCAACTTTGATCCAGAAAAGATTTCAGTTAATTTTTCAACGCCTGAGTATAAATTTTAAACAAAAAGTAAAGTTTCTACAAAGTGGTTAAATTTTCAAAAAAAGTTGAATTTTCAAGCAAAAGGTAAAGATTAAATTCCTCTCAAACACATCAATTTTTATTTAAAAAATACACAGTTTCAAGAAAACAGTTGGATTTTCATCTAAAAAAGATTTCAGTTGAGTTTTCAAGATCAAAAAACGAAATTTTTAACAAAAAATGTTTCTACGAAGAAAAATCAAATTTTCATTCGAAAAAGACAAATTGTTGTAATCAAAAAGCATGAAATTTTTCACGAAATAGTTGAATTCTCTATCAAATTTTTTAACGCTAAAATACTACATTTAAACCAAAATTAAATTTCGTAGAAAATATGTGAATTTTCAT
Source organism: Druon quercuslanigerum (assembly GCA_010014905.2). Classification (NCBI taxonomy): domain Eukaryota; kingdom Metazoa; phylum Arthropoda; class Insecta; order Hymenoptera; family Cynipidae; genus Druon; species Druon quercuslanigerum. The sequence goes on from JAAAKG020171935.1 coordinate 2,074, forward strand.
GAAAATAGTTTCTTTTTTATCCAAGAAAGATGCAATATTTCGACTAGAAAAGATTAACTTGTAAATGAAGAAAACAAATTTTCATAAAAAAATAATTTTTATCCAAAAAAAATATTACAGTTGACTTATGAGCAAAAAAAATATGAACTTTAAACAAAAGCTCAAACTTTGTTAAAAATTAATTTTTTGAACTAAAAATTTAATCATTCTATTAGAAAATTCAATGTAATTTTTAACAGAAAATTTAACCATTTTATTTTTGGCTAAAAATTTTGAATCATTTTTAGATGAGAATTAAACTAGTTTTTTGAAAATTTATATACTTTCTGAAAATTTCGATTTTTGTGTAGAAAATTAAACTGGATGCTTGAAAATTCATCTGTTTGGTATAAAATTCAAGTATTCCATAGATTCATAATTTTAGTTGAAAATTTATTGTTTTAGTTGAAAATTAATTTCTTTGGTTGTTAAAAATTAATTTTTTCGGTAAAAAATTAGATTTTTCTTTATGTTTCAAAGTTAAACGCTTTTATTACAAATTAATTTTTTTGGTTCTATATTTGATTGAAAACTTCCCTTTTTCTTTGGATGAAAAAAATGGACTTTTTAACCCAATAAGACAAAGTTTCAACAAAACAGTTGAATTTGTAACCAAAAGAATGTCTTTTTGAGAAAATTGTTAAATTTTTAACAAAATAATTAAAATTTTAACTAAAAATATCTTCAGGAGAAAGTAAAAAAATATCTCGACCCCCCTCGCCCTGAGCTGTTACGTAATTTAAGTACGGTCCCTTAATGGATGAATGTGTCTGAAATTCGCTGTCGAAAGAGCAGTTTTAGATTTAACCATTATTTATTCTAGCGGTGCAGTTGTGCAAAATTACAGTTTAACGAGCTTATATTTAATGTTTTTATAAGAAGGTGATATCGAAAAGAACAAGTTCTTTCGAATGGCAGTTAGTGATTTGTGCTTGTGCTCAAGCTGGCGTTAATTAGTGACTGGCGCTGATTCTTAGCAAGTTGCCAAAGAGCCTGCTTTCCATAAATTTTAATCTAGGCAGTCAGATTCAAAGCGTGCTTTAACTAAACTTAGAACTCGAGAAAGAAACTTTCCTCAAAATCAGCGATGAGCGAATATCTATTTGGTCAATTCAATTCCCATAAACCGCGGTAATGCTGGCACATTCAGAAAATAATTATTCAATCCATTATAAACTCAGAAGTTCATAAGGAAAGAAAGAAAGTTCCTTCTTCGCTAGCAAATGAAAAAAGATTCAAAAGAATTAAACGTAATTTGAATCTGGAATTATTTTTTTTTCAATCCGATTTGGGAACCCCCTTTTCTCGATTTGAAAGAAATAAGCTGATATAAAATCAGAACTTCTCTCTAATCGTGAAACAGAACTGAATTTTTAGGTTAGAGCAGATTTTATTAGGCGTATATTGAAAGGAATTCCATGCAGGCAGAATACTAAATGAGGACTTTAAAGGGATTTTAATTATTCGGATGAAAATATAAGTTAATAATATTAGTGGTCCCCACTATATGTTGCAAAACTGATGAAAATTTTATTTGTGTTCATGTCCTGGCAGACCGAAGGAACCGAAAGGAGCCTCTACCCCTTAAGAAAATTTATGATAGAAAAAAATTACCAGCACGAAAAAAATGACAAAAAAAAGATGACATGCTTGTCATTTTTTTCCTATCATAAATTTTTGGCAAATAAATTTTTAAGGGACAAAGTACCGTTAAAGACCCCACTGAGTCCCTCTTCAGTTCCTTTTTAAAAAACTAAAAAAAAACAGTAATATTTACTTTTAAATTGTTGAAATTCGGATTCTACTTTAAACTAAGAATTTGGTCTAAGTAATAGCGCCACGCAGTGAAAACCTGACAACAACGCTGCGATGCAAGTGAGAGCAGTCAAGCAATGTCCTTGAGGTTACTTAAATGGAAATTTTGACGTAGAATCCAAATTTAAACAATTTAAAAGTTGATTTTACTTTTTTTTTTAATTTCTTAAGATGGAACCGAAGGGCCACTCAGTGGGGTCTTTAAGGGTAGTTTGTAGAAGCTCCTTTCGGTTCCTGCGGTCCGCCAGGGGCAGCTTCAGTGCGGCTTCTCTCACATTTTTTTCACCGAATTCTGGAAGCCTGACTTGGATCATGAATCTTGACCCAGTCCCATTTTGAAGGTTTCTTCTGCCTATTAGCCTTAGCCACAAAACAGCACTTTTATCACTTCCCGAATTCACGCGACCGATGAGACTCCGTGATGGCTGGTTGAGTAAAAAATGCCCTTGAGCCAAAAAGTGTTACAACACATTTAATACAGACGGACGATACTTCGCATTTTTCTAGTTTTCTGTTATTGACGAATTCACCATCGGAGACCGGCTTCCGCAGCATGGATTCAAGTACGCAGATACTGACGGTTATTTCGACTTTTGGTTTAAAAATAAAAAAATTAACTTCGAATTCAAAAGTATTTTTAATAAACATCACACAATTCTATTTCTGAAATTAGCCAGAATTAATATTGTAGATAATAGCTCTTCTCTTCTCATAGATTACTCTTTATTCCAATCAGCGCTCTGGTTCTGAAAACAAGATGGCGATACCTTGGGGTCCTGAGTCGATTAGTCCCTATTTTCTCCAACGCGGCGCTAGTGATCTCATCACTTCTATTGTTTATTTTTTTTTTAGTAAAAGCGAAGATTTTAGTAAAAAAAATGTTATTTTCCTTACACAAATATTGAAAATTAAAAAAATGGTACCCATTTTATATTTCAAAATAGTTTTACTAGCGATTTATAAGAATTCTAAAGGGAAAACATTAATTAAACCGTCGTTCAATAAACTTGGTAATGTGGAATATAAGATTTGAATTTGAATAAAAAGTTAAATATAATCCTTTTTATTTCTGAAAAAATAATTAGTGTTTATATTAATAAATTATAAAAATAATTTCGCGAAAAAGAAGCTACTAGTACAAGTTTAAATTTGTAATTGAAATTTAATTTAATTTTCATTTTCATTTTTGCTTTCTATGCACAAACAGGGAATGATAAGACAACTAGCGCTGTGCCGGAGATATCAGGAACTAATCATCTTAGGACATTTGCGGGTTCAAATTAAAATCTGGAATATGGAGAGATGCACAGGGCTGATTCCAACTAAAGAATTATTTAAGACATAACCTAAAAAACAACAATATTACCAAACATAACTTTAAAAAAACTCGAAGGATTAATATGGATAAGGCCAGGCATTTCTTCTTATCATTATTTTCAGGATTCACCGTAATTCCAACCTACGAAAACACTCTTGAATCCGGAAAGTTCCACAAACTGGATGTATATCCTGACACTACCTACTAAATTTTAAATTCTTTTGAATATTTTTTCGTTTACCGGAGCTAGTAAAATTTCCAATGCAGGATTCGAGTATCAATGGGAAAATGGTTTGGCCAGCTTTACCCCGGATTGCGGTACATTTTTCATCTCTACTTAGGTACTTAGCATTTATCCATTTATCTATTAATTCGAATTCGAGTGTCTAACTCGCTCTTAATTAATTTAATCACAGTTGAAAGCAGATAACAAATGTGAATAATATCGCTATAGAAGAAGTAAAATTGCAACAGAAATCGCTGTTACCCATCTCTGGTCGAACGACAGTATTGATACCTTCTATCCTAAGTATTACAATATCTATTTCGTAGCTAGGACTTCTTTCGTAGCTGATTCTTGTTTGTTTTTTTCCGTATAAAAGCCTCGCATCCTCGGATCAGTCGAGAAAGTTCTACCAGGTTCCACCTGGCGGCAGTTCCCAGAATGCAGCTAGGCGAATGATTTTTGTGAGGGTTGATTCAATTGGGAGAAACTCAATGTTGGAGAAAATTGTTTTCGTTGCTGTAGTGTGATGTGAGAACAGAGGGAACTCAGTGGGATTTTTAACGATCGTGACTATGTGTAATGGAATATAAGATACGATAGAAATTCACTTAAGCTTCCGTTTAGTTATTCAGTCTTGTTTCTTCGTTTTGTCGTCTACTCCATTGGCCGTTACAGGCTGAGATTCTTCTCGTCTTAGCTGCCAGTCGATCACTAGTCGACCGCTTAGCATGAAGAAGAATACCTATTGAAAAAAATTCGTTTTTAAAAACGGCATATCAGCATTGGCAAAAATAATACAACAGTATTGTAGGAGTTAATTTAAAAAGTAGAAAAACTACAAACCAGCGATTTATTTTAAATCACTCATTATCTCATAGTACATGGAATAGTAGTTATACTTTTAGTTTAAGGGTATAAACTTTTTATGAAAATGAATTGGATTATCCCTATGAGGAAGTAAAATTGCAGAGAAGAGTCGCATTTAAGAATAAAATTTGTATAATAGTTTAATTTTGTTTCATAAAAACGTTAATTAAGTAGCGATTGTAATAACAGAGGGTTCGTTATATTCTGGGTTTCAAGGGAAAAAGAGAATCTGCTAGAATGTCGCTTTACACTAGCGTTTTTTTTTATAAATTAAAAATTCGTTAAGGAATATTTTATTCGTATTCTGTGCCTAATTGTGAAAATAAATGTGATTTTAAAGTCGATTTACAGCAATTTTGGACCAACCTAGTGGACAGCGTTACTCATAACATAAATATAATTTTTAGAAATAAAGCATGTGGCTTTAAGGGGATTTCTTAGGTTTGAAAAACGGGATTCCATTTTAAGCCACAATTTTGAATTTATTTTCTGATTTTTTGCATACAGCATCTAAATCTTATTTTATTCACAGGCATCTCGCTAATCAAAGAACCCTGGTTAGTACGGGGTGCCATTAGGGGTTTAGGGGGGGGGGGCTGGTTTTTGTTTCAGGGACCCCAAGGCGGATAATCCAAGGGCTTGAATACTGACAAAAGGAATCAACGTCGTCCCACTGCTTGAGCTGTGTTCCAGGGATTTAATGATAATAGCCACTAATATAGAAGGAATAGAAAGGCTAGTCATGGGATCGGCTTACTTTCCATATGACAGTGATACCAATCCTCCAGTGGAGGTACTAACACTGGTAGAATACTGCCAGATGAGGGGTCTTCCTCTTGTGTTGGGGTGCGATGCTAACTCCCACCATACTCTGTGGGGTAGCACGGACGTCAAACCAAGAGGTAACGACCTAGTGGAATACCTAATTACTACTGATTTAGATATTCTTAATACGGAGAACACCCCGACGTTTCGTAACTCGGTCAGGGAAGAAGTCATCGACATCACTATGTACCGGCAGTTTTACAGATAATATCAAGAAGCGGAGAGTCTCAGATGAACCCACTCTCTCAGGTCACTCATAGATAGAGTTCGAGTTGCAATCCACTGTGCCCTTTTCTGGCCCTAAATGGGCCAGAAACCCAGGAAGAAGGGACTGGGTTCAGTTTTTCACGAAACTAAAAAGTACACTCTCAGAGATGCCCAGGTCAATTAGAGACGTGGACACTCTGGAGATGGCGGCCGAGACTTTCACGAAAGCCATAAAATCTACTCATGAAAGTAACTGTCGACCTTCAAGAGTCCGAAAGGCAGGGGAGACACACTGGTGGAATGGGAAACTTAAAGAGCTTCTCAGGGAAACCAGAGAGAGGTTCAGACGTGCCAGTACTGGCAAAACGGGGACCTCATTCAGGGCAATGAGGAATGAATACAGATGGGCAATACGTATGACAAAGCATGAAAGTTGGACTAACTTCTGCACAGACATCGAGAAGGGAGCAGAGGCGGCTAGACTAGATAAGCTGCTTTCTCTAAATCCGGACGCTATTCTCGGCACTCTGCAATTGCCCGGCGAGGGATACTCAGAGTCGGACGGGGACACCATGACTCATCTGATGAAGGCACAATTGTCCGGGCTTTACAAAGTTAGTAGAAGAGGGGAGGACACCTGCGAGGCAATTAAAGTCACCTGTGGCCCAACTGGGACCGAATCGGCGGCTAGCCAACGAGATTGTTACACCATCCATGGTCAGGTGGGTCCTGAAGTCCTTTAGTCCTTACAAGTCTCCCAGTCCAAATGGCATATATCCAGTCTACTTACCGAAGGCTGGTGAAATCATCGTAGGGCCGATTTTGAGACTTGCTAGGGCTAGTCTGACTTTGGGTTATGTTCCGGCGGCATGGAGGGGTGCCAGAGTCGTTTTTATTCCGAAAGTAGGCAAGATTGGGTATACTACACCCAAGGACTTCCGTCCCATTAGCCTCACATCTTTCCTACTAAAAACTGTGGAAAGACTTGTGGACGGATACATCCGCGATAAGGTCTTGTGAAGCAGGCCACTTCATAAGCATCAACTCGCCAATAGGGCTGGTCACTCGACGGAGACGGCCGTAAGCACAGCAGTTAACCTAATCGAAGCAGAAAGGCCTTGCGATTGGGATCCTTATAGAAATTGAAGGAGCCTATAACTACAACTCGGGAGAGGTGATCAGGGCGGCCATGATCTCTCATGGAGTGTCTATAGCAGTTGTATAATGTACCTGCCACATGTTGGTCAATAGGATCCTAACTACAACGAAGGGCGATACCACTTTATGAAAAACTGTTGCCTCGCGATGTCTGCAGGGAGGTGTTTTATCACCCCGGCTGTGGTGCTTGGTTGTAGATTAACTTCTTCATCTGCTCACGAGTCAAGGCCACGACGCTATAGGCTATGCGAACGATACAATGGTTATCGTGCGCGGCCAGCATCTGGATGCGCTCTTCGGAGTAATGCAGCAAGCACTAAGAATAGTAGATTCTTCGTGCAAGAAAACTGGACTGTAAGTCAATCTGATCTAGACGGTCGCCGTGGTATTCACCAGAAGGTATAAGTGGAGAACCACGAGTACACTGAAACTGGCAGGACAATAACTGAAAATCGAAGGACAAGCCAAATATCTAGGAGTTATCCTAGATAAGAAGCTGTCATGGAGCGAGCACCTGGATAACAAGTGCAAGAATCTAGTAGCGACTCTCTGGCTCTGTAGGAGATCCACAGGGAAAAACTGGGGCTTGAAACCGGAGACACTTATGTGGGTCTACACAGCGATTCTGCGACCGAGGCTTACCTATTCAGCGATGGTCTGGTGGAGCAGTGTCTAACTGTCTAGTGTGAAGGCTCGACTGGAAAGGATCAGGGGACTGATTCTGAGAGGCATCACTGGTGCCTCGAAGTCGGCACCCACAATGGCTCTGGGAGCACTTATTGGTTTGGAGCCCCACCATCTCACGATCAAGACCGTGGCCACTCGTCGCTATCTTTTCGACAAGAAGTATCGTATTAGCCTATCCACAATAATGGAATGGCTTAACGGTGAGGCACACCTGCCCAGTGATGGAGACGACTGGTTCACAGATGGTTTTTCAACAATTTCAACAATGGTTTCACAATTGCGATGGGGTCCTATTCCACAGTTCTGCAAACTGAGATTATGGCCATACTCCAGTGCGCCTACAAGGCAAGGGAGCATGACAATAAAAGAAACATTCGTATCTGCTCAGACAGTAGAGCTGCTGCCATGGCTCTGAATGGAACAACGACCACGTCACTACTAGTTTGGGAGTGCTTTGAGGCACTGAATAGCCTAGCGACAGACAACCGAGTCACTCTGCTTTGGATCCCTGGACACAGTGGCTCCTTTCGGTTCGTCTCTGTTTACCATTTTGCGATACAGTAAAATTGCGTGCTAAAGTTATCCGTGATTCCAGTACTTGATTGAGGTTGTTGCTCTCGAAGTCTTTTCCAAAGGATCTACAACTCCGAAAATTAATGTTGTAAAAAATCAATCATAAAGATTGGACACCAGGAGCAAATTCACTTGGTTGTAAGGTAAGTATAATAATTGGAAGGAAAATTTTATTTGCAGTAAGTGCAGGAACATTTGCCCCCTGAGATGTTTGAAACGTTAAATAATGAAAGGAAAATTAAAGATGACTCTGTACCACGCATATTTCATGTGCTCACCAATTTCCAATAATAGGATTTATTAAATAATAATTATATTTATATACACATTTTTTAATAAATTATGTTTTCAAATTCTATGAAAATATCTATTTATATTTTATTTTATATTTTATTTTTTTTACATTATATTGATATGTCTTTGGTATTTTTTCAACATAACAATTTCATGATAAATATAATATTCCTTACTATATTAAGTTGAAATTTATATTCTAACCAGGTAGGCATATTTTACTTAAACAATATTATTTTCCGTAAATTGAAAAACGAGCATATTTAAAAGTAAGTATTATTCATTTGATAATTCACTTAACATTAATTAATATATATGGGGTCATTTTTTTCTTGATTTTCTATTAACCCAACGCCGAAATTAAAAATTTTGATTTGAATATCGCGCGTATTTTAGAACTTCCGATTCCGGTTATGTTACACCAATTAAAATAGGAGTAAAGTTGTCTCAACTCCCTTGAGGATCTCTAGATTCCCCTAGAGATCCTAAGGGAGAGTTGAGACACGACGTACTCCAATTCTGATTGGTGTCGCTTTACCGGAACTAATTCATCTTTTTCTGAATTTGATTGGCTTGAGTTGGCGCGATTTTTAAATGACAATTTTAATTTTAAAAGGATTAAATACATAATAAAGACAAGATCGATCATAAAAAGATTATAGTATGTTGGGAAAGTAATAATATGCATTCTGCTTAAAAAATATACTTCAAAATTTTCATTAAAAAAAAGAACTAACAAAAAAATACCATGTAAATATCAAGATATCAAGGTTGCGGTGCTCCAAAAATGCATTGGATTTTTTCTTTTAAATTTTCATGCATTTCGCCCGGAAGTGAAAAACCCCGATAAGTGAAAAAAGGATATGACGAGTTTTAATGCTAATTATGATTTTTTTGCAGTTTATTAAATGGAAATTATAGATGTAGAAAATTGGAATTGAATTTCTTAATTTAAATATTAAAATTTTTAAATCTTACCAGCGCAGGAGCGATTCTTTCAAATTTGTCGTTCACCATGTAGTGAGAGTAGACAGCCATCAACATGAGGAATAGTAGAACCCCATTCGATGCGTTTTTCACCTTATCTAAAGTCAAAAACATGTTTATAAGAATTTTAAAAAATAAAAATTTAATTAAGTAAATCATACAAGAATATTTGAGCAAATTTCTTTGAAAATACAGAGTAATTTTATGAAAGTTTTGTGTCAAAATTAAAAATTATAATACTAAAAAACTAAACTAAACTAAAAAATTGTAATACTAAATTCAAAAGCGTTTAAAATTAAACAATTAAAAATATTTACACCCATAGAAATTTATTCGGGTGTGTATATTAAAATATAATATAGTAGTTATTAATGAGGTATGAAAAATTTACTTTGGAAAATTAATATAAGTACTACGAAACTTGTAAAAAATTGTGATATTTAAAATTCACTATATTAAATTCATGCAGGACAATAAATATGATTCGAAAAAAAAATTGAAGAACGAAAATGTTTCTAAATGCATTTTAAACACTTTTTAGTTGAGTTTTCAAATAAAAAAGATATATTTTAAGCCTAAAAAATTAATCTTTAATTAAAATGATGAACCTTAAACCAAAAATATGAATTTTTAACCATGCAATTAAATTTTCAACCCAAAAATAAATGCTCAACTAACAAAAAACGAATTTTTTAACAAAATAATTTTTTTTTCATACAAAACTTTGTTTTTTTTCTAAAAATAGAATTATTAAATTTTCAGCTAAAAAAATCAAACTTCAACCAAAAAAGATTATTTACAAACTGAAACTAGAATAGTTCAATTTGCAATTAGAATAGTAATTTAAAAAAAATAAATTTTCAACTAACAAGAAACGAATTTTCAATCAAAGAAATTAATTTTTAATCACGTTTATGAATTTTCAAACCAAAATATGAATTTTTGAGCAAGTAGTTGAATTTTCAACCTAAAAATAAATCCTTAACCAACAAAAAACAAATTTTTTAACAAAATATTTTTTTTTCATAAAAATCTTGTTTTTTTTCTAAAAATAGAATTAATAAATTTTCAGTTAAAAAAAAATCAAATTTTAACGAAAAAAATTAATTCTTAACAAAATAATTACATTTTAAACCCAAAAGATGAATTTTCTACCGAAAAAGATACAGTTTCAATGAAATATATAAATTTTCAGCTAAAAAAGATAATTTACAAATCAAAACTAGAAAGGTTCAATTTGCAATTAGAAAAGCAATTTTTGAAAAATTAATTTTCAACTAACAAGAAACGAATTTTTAGTCAAAGAAATTAATTTTTAATCACGTTTATGAATTTTTAAACAAAAATATGAATTTTTGATAGTTAAATTTTTCATAAAAAATGGAATAATTAAAGTGAATTTTCTGCTAAAATCATAAATTTTCAACCAAAAAAAAAAACCAATTTTCGACAAAATAGTTAAATTTTCGCCAAAAAGTGATAAATATTCAACTAAATATAGAATAAATAAATTTTTAACTGAAAAACTTAATTTTAAATAAAAACTAAGTAAATTTTGAACGAAATAGTATAATTTTTAACGAAGAAGATTAAAATTCTTCAAAAAAGATAAGTTTTTGACAAAAAATAAAACAGTAACATTTTCAGTTAAAAAATAAATTCTAAATTAGAAAGAACTAATTTTCAACGAATAAGATTAATTTTCTAGCAAAATAGGTGAATTTTTACCAAAGTACATGAATTTTCAACCAAATATTTGAATTTTAAACCAAAAAGTGCGACTCAAGTGTCGGGACTTATATGGCTGTATGAACAAACAAAAAAGAAATCGAAAATTCCTTTTCCAAAAATCATTTCAAGTTATAGTTTGTGAGTTATAAAATGTTTAAGTTGGACTAATCAGGAGCGCCGCATAAACAGCCGTGCGTGCGTGAGCATGAGTCCAACGCTCTGGTAGTGGCCGCCACAGCGTTGGACGCACGGCTGTTTATGGGGCGCTCCTGATTGGTCCAGCTTAATCATATTATAACTGACAAACTAAAACTTCAACTAATTTTTGGAAAAGGAATTTTCGATATCTTTTTTGTTTCTTTATACAACCGTATAAGTCTTGACACTTGAGTCTGGGACACCCTGCATACTAATTGGTGAAAGTTTTTGGACTTGCGGGAAACGGCACGATGCTTAATAACTCGACTTAGAAACATTAAAAATTAAAAACTAAATCAGGAAAATATTCTGTTTTAATAAGATCAAATTCGGGATTGAATTAAATTTAAAAATATTTCCCGCCTTACATTCGGCTTGGTAATACAAGTAACAGTGCTGGGTCAAAAATTTTGGGTGCCCTGAACTTTATAGAAATTTAGTATAAATGAAGTATCTTATTGTACAATTACAAGGCCTTCGACAAGAGCAAATTAAAGAATTTTAGTGGTGTATTTTCATGTGCTTGATTTTACAAACTTTCATGTTTACTAAATTAAAGATTTTTTTCGAATTTTGTTTTACCCAAATCATTTAGGAGGAACAAATTTGTTATTCCGTCGGAAGTAGTTTTTGAAATTTTTATTTTTGAGGGGATTATGAAAATCTTCATGAAATCTTTGAAATCTAAGTGAAATATTTTTAAATCTTCGAAATGTTTTAAAAGCTTTGAAATCTGGTGTACTCTACCCTTTTTTAAATCCTTTAAAACTTTTGAAAGATTTTAATTATTTAAACAAATCTCATTTGTGTCAAAAATGTTGTTTTTTCAAAAATTCTTTAAACTGGCCATTTATTTCTATTAAGTGACATAAACTTATTTAAACAAATGGAATTCGTTTAAATAATTTTATTTGAAAATTTTATGTTTTCCCTAAAAATTATTACTGTTAGTCTAATGGAACATTTATTAACATTAGTTTATTAATTTTTTATTGTTTAAACGTATGGAACTTCTTTACATATTTTTTTTCTAAAATTCGTTTTTTTCCTTAAAAAATGTTACTATTAGTTTAGCGTAATATTTATTAACATTAATTCATTAATTTTCAAATGTTTATACAAATGGAATTTGTAGTGTTTATATTTGTGAGGTTTTTAAAAAATTTTTACTATTGATCTAGTGGAATATTTATTAAAACTGGTTCATTAATTTTTAATTGTTTAAACATACGGAATTTGTTAAAAAAATTTTTTCAAAAATTATTTTTTTTTCCCTAAAAAATGTTACTATTGGTCTAGTGTAATATTTATTAACAGTCGTTTGTTAATTTATAGTTGTTTAAACATACGGAATTTGTTTAAATAATTTTTTTTCCAAAATTCTTTTTTTCCTTCAAAATTGTTACTATTGGTCTAGTGAAATATTTAACAAAATTCGGTAATTAATTTTTAATTATTTAAACAAATCCCATTTGTGTAAAAATAATGTTTTTTTCAAAAATTTTTTGAACTGGCAATTTATTTCTATTAAATGACATAAATTTATTTAAACAAATGAAATTCGTTTAAATAATTTTGTGCGAAAATTTGATGTTTTCCCTAAAAGTTATTACTTTTAGTCTAGTGGAATATTTATTAACAGTCCTTTGTTAATTTATAATTGTTTAAACATACGGAATTTGTTTCAATAATTTTTTTTCTAAAATTCATTTTTTTAAATGTTTCTATTGGTCTAGTGTAATATTTATTAACATTATTTCATTAATTTTCAATTGTTTATACAAATTCAATTTGTTGTGTTTATTTTTCTGAGGTTTTTTTAAAAATTATTACTTTTGGTCTAGTGGAATAATTATTAACATCGGTATATAAACTTTTTATTGTTTAAACGTACGGAATTTGTTTAAACAATTTTTTTCCCAAATTATTTTTTTCCTTCAAAAATGTTACTATTGGTCTAGTGTAATATTTATTAACATTAATTCATTAATTTTCAAATGTTTATACAAATGAAATTTGTTGTGTTTACGTTTTTTAAGTTTTTTTAAAACAAATTATTACTATTGGACTAGTAAAATATATTTAACAAAATTGGTTAATTAATTTTTAATTATTTAAACAAATCCCATTTGTGTAAAAAATGTTGTTTTTTCAAAAATTCTTTGAACTTGCAGTTTCATCCTATCAAGTAACATAAATTTATTTTAAAATATTTTTAAACTTTGGAAACGATAAATTGTTATTTATTTTTAACTAATAATACTTTTTAACTAATAATCTGTTTAAATAATTAAAAATTAATAAACTAATGTTAATAAATATTCCACTTGACCACTATTAACCAATTTTAAGAAAAAAAAGAATTTTCAAAAAAAAAATTTAACAAAAAAAAGTTGTTTAAACAATTTAAATTTAATGAACCAATATTATTAACCATTCCAACAGACTAATATTAATAAATTTAAGGGGGAAAAGCAACAAATTTTCTAAAAAAATTATTTAAACCAAGTCTATTTGTTTAAATAATTAAAAATTAGTTAACCATAATAATAAATATTCCAGTAGACCAATTTTAATAACATTAAGAAAAATAAATACAAGAATACAGTGTTTAAAACCGGCACCTGTTAAAATAAAAAAAAAATAAAAAAATAAAAATTAGGGAATTTCTTTTTTCAGATTTGGAATGAAATGGTTTAAATCCAAATCTAAAAAACTTTACAGTTTTAAAAAAATTTTAAATTTTGAAAATGTTTCAAATTAAATATTTTGAACTCAATTATTCATCCACATTAAAAAATTAATGAATTCAGAATATTTTTTTTATCGTAAAATCATTAACAAAATGCAAAAAAAATGTTCAGCTTGAAGCTTCTTATTTTTGCTCTAATATTATATTCTATAAGAGTGATCTAGTTCTTTACATAATTTATTTAACTTTCCTTCATAAGTGGTATTGATTTCCTGACCTAAATAAGTATTTACAATCATAAATTATAAATTATCCATCCAAGAAAAAAAACTTTTAAACCTTTTTTAATATCATAGGGAATAAACAAAAAAAATAAACCAACTTTTGAAAAAGTACTGTAGAAGAACCATTTTTTTGGGTCTTAAATATATTGTTTTCTAAGGCATGGTGTGAGATACTAGTTTTTTTACAAAAAAATTTTCTTATTTTTAGTTTTGTTTGAAAGTAGAAAAACACACGCCTTAACAATAGATTGATTATTTCATTAACTTGAAAATTAGAAAGCCCCGGCTCTTTTCACCTTTTTTAAGAATATCTGTTTTTCCCCATTTTCAAGAAATTTTCCCTTTTACTCAATTTTTCGTTTAAACTTTGCTTTTGTATGAAAATTCTACTTTTTAGTTAAAAGTTGAACTACTTTCTAAACTGGTTCAACTATTAAATTTCTAGTTGAAAATTTTTCTTTTTTAGTTTTAAAGTCATGTATTCTGTTAAAAATTGTATTTTTTAGTATAAATTTGATCTTCTTAGTTAAAAATTCATCTTTTTCGTTGGAAGCTCATTTCATTGGTACAAAATTTAACTATTTTGTTAAAAATTTGGTATGTTTCGAATTAATTTATTTGTTTTTGATAAAAATTAAAATTCATCTTCAGAGTGAAAAATTTAGCCATTCTTTTTAACTGACAATATAACTATTTCATGTTTGATTGAAAATGTATATTTTTTATTCAAGGTTAATCTTTTCTATTCAAAAAATTCGACAATTGGGTTGAAAATACATTTATATTATTGAGGATTCAATTAAAAAATGGCTTTTGTGTGTATGTGTGTGTGTATGTGTGTCACACTTTTTGTGAACACGATGACTTGAAAACGGTTGCATTTGTTATTGGTAAATAATAATTTAAAACTGCGTTTTTTATGATAAAACTTTTTTCATTAACATACTTCAAAGTTGATTCAAGTATATAAAAGATTCCTTGGTTCGAGGCGAATCGATTGACCTATGATATTGATACATTTGATTAAAGAATAAGAAAACTATGGGAATGCATATTATTTGAAAAGACGGGGTTTGTATAGTAAAACTTTTTTCTGCAACATAATTCAAAGTTGATGCAAGAATAAAAAAGATTTCTTGGTACTAGAAGAACCGATTGACCTATAATATAAGCACATTTTATCACAGAGTAAGGAAGTTATGGTCATTTACATTACATTAAAAATCGATTTTTATAGTAAAAATTTTTTAACTCTCATAATATTAATTTGATGCAAAAATAAAATATATGTGTTCATTCGAGACGAACAGATTGACCTATAATATTGATACATTTGAGTGAAGAATAAGAAAATTATTAGATTCATATTATTTAAAAACACGGTTTTTTTATAGTAAAACTTCTTTCTGTAACATAATTCAAAGTTGATGCAGGAATGAAAAAGATTTCTTGGTACGAGAAAAATCGATTGACCTTTAATATTAATAAATTTTTTTTAAGAATAAGAAAGTCATGGTCATTTATATTATATTAAAAATCGATTTTTATAGTCAAAATTTTCTCATTCTCATTGTTTAAAGTTGATATGATAATAGAAAAGATGTGTTCATTCGAGACGAACAGATTGACCTATGAAGAATAAGGAAACTATGGCAATGCATATTATTTTAAAATACGTTTATTTTGTAGTAAAACTTCTTTCTGTAACATAATTCAAAGTTGATACAAGAATCAAAAAGATTTGTTGATTCGAGACGAAAGGATTGACCTATAATATTGATACATTTGATTGAAGAATAAGAAAACTATGGGAATGCATATTATTTGAAAAGACGGGGTTTGTATAGTAAAACTTTTTTCTGCAACATA
>JAAAKG020171946.1:0-53431 GCA_010014905.2 Druon quercuslanigerum
AGGTTAGAATTGAAAAAAAACTTACCCACGAAATCTTCAATTATATCCAATGTAAAAGAGCCAGAATTCAAGTAGTTCCAATACTAGAGGTATTGCGCCCATTTCTTAATTAATTTTAAATTTAACAGTAAATTGTGGGATAAATAATTTCAGATTTTAGGTTAGTTACTAATAAAGTGCCGAAAGCGCTTAAGCACACCTAGGGGAACTTTGTAGTACTGCTATGTATTGCATTTTTCGTTTGAAACAAATAAATATTTTTATGAATTGGAATATACATTTTTTTAACTAATTCATTGTTTGTTAAAAGCTAACTTTTTTCTTAAATTAAACAAATTGCACTTTAAAACTTATAGTTATCAATCAATATGGTAGATATTTTCTATTTTTAGAATTAAATATACCTTTTTTTAGTTAAAGAAAAAAAAGGTTTGGTTCAAAAATATGAATTCAAGCAAATTTTGTTGTTTGATTCAAACAAGCATTTTTCGTAGTGTATAAACATAATTACGAATAAAGTGGAAATACTGCAGATCGCATTCACAGCTAATTTAAGTTTTTGAATGTTGCGCCTAACATTCGAGTATCTTAAACTAAGTCTTTCCAGATACTTACATTTGTTACCTTTATTTTCTTTCAGCTTTTCTTTTAGCTGACTCAGGCTATGACGTATGGTTATTCAATGCGCGTGGTGTGATAAATTCAAAGAAGCATGTTAAATATTTGGCATCAAGTTATAAATACTGGGACTTCAGGTAACATTATTAAAATTACACTCTTATGCATATGTAATTTTAGTTATTGATATGAATCATTACAAGAAAATTATAAAAACAATAATTTGAAACTTTTGTTAACAATTGATATGAAACTTATTAAATTTAAATTTTTCATATTCGACAAAATATATTTTTATATATTATATGCCGTTTCGGCAGACATATTTTATGTATTTTGACAAAATGTCAGTAGTGCGTACAAATTTATAATAATACTTTTTTTTTCTCTGAATCCAGTGGTCATGAAATTGGTTTTTATGATTTACCTGCGACCATAGATTACGTTTTAAATACTACTAAGCAGCCTGACCTCTTTTATGTGGGGTTTTCACAAGGTGGTGGAATATTATTTATCATGGGATCTCTCAAACCTGAATACAATAAAAAAATCCGTATGGCTGCCCTTTTAGCACCAGCCGTATACCTTGGTGGCCTGAGTGGAGTTGTACATGCTTTTTTTCAATTTTCATATCCTTTATCGGTAAGTTTTTATTTTATTTGGTTATTGTTTTACTACACTATTAGAGATGATCGGAAAGTTCTGACCGGAGAATTGGAAAATTAGAATTAGGATATTAACCTATTAACGACCAAAGCTATCAATTTTATACCATGAGTTTGACCGCAAAATTTATGGGTATAACAAAATAAATAATAATAAATTCAAACATTTGGACTTCAAAATGAAATATGACGGTTTTTGCATAGAAAAATAGTGAAAAATGTTTGATTTTTTATTTTTATAATTTTTTTTCAGAAATAAAATTTGTTAATATCTTAAAATTTCTTTAACCATTGGTGCATAAAACTCTTAAGCTTTAACAAAAAATTTTTATATATGTGTTTTTTCTTCCAAAAATGCGGACAAAATGTAAAACTGTCCCGAAAACTGTTTTTTTCTATTATCGTTATTTTTCTCAAAAACTTCAAAGTTTAAAAATAAGTTCCATGAATTAAAAATGTCTTGAAATTATCTATAGAACATTATGACATTTTTAAAGATTTTTTAGATACAAATTTTTGATTTTTGAAATAAAAAAATTTTGAAAATCCCAAAAAACTCAAAAATATTCTTTGACTACTTTCAATACATTTTTATAATAAAAAAATTGGTACCAGAGCTTATAGTTTTTAGAAAATAATTTATCAAACTTCATGCGAATTCTTTTCAGCCGTTTTTAGGTTTTGGAAATAAACTTTTTCATTTATTTATTTCCTAAATACTATGGGCTCTAGTACAAATTTTTCAGTAATAAAAATGTTTGAGAATTAGTCAAAGAATATTCTTGAATTTTTTCGGATTTTTTGACAAACTTTCTGCAAATTTCAAATTTTTGATTTTTTGAAAACTCAAAAAACAACTCAATTAATATTTCTATTTTGTTTATAAAACTTCCATTTTTAAATTATTCGAGCTGATTTTATAAAATTTCTATTTAGAAATAGTAAAAAAATATAAAATTTGCCCCCCCCCCCCAAAAAAAAATAAAGAAGAGATTTTGACATAAACTTTATTAAAGAACTCTGAATATTTCATCAGATATTGAAAAAAAACTGTTTTTAGGGGTGAACTTTCAGGGCGATTTTCACCCCTTAAATCGGCGAATTAGCAGTTTAAAAAAACACGTGTCTAATATTTTTTGAAGTATTACAACATATCGCAAGATGAAAGAAATCGGTGAGGTACACCTCGGGACCTTTCCTTGGAAAATCGAAAATTCTGGTATTCCAAAATTTTAAGAGTTCTATGAGTTCTGGTCGGAGTTCTGATCGGAGTTCTGGACTTCTGAATGACAGCTCTACAAACAAGTGTCATAATACTTTTCGATCCAGTCAAATGATGTAGAACTACGGACCTTTCAGAAAATCCCAAATTTTAAAATTCTAGGAGTTCTAAGAGTTCTGATCGGAGTACTGGGCTTCTTCACGTGAGCTATACAATAAATTAATAAAAAATTTTTTAGTTAAGTCAAATTTCGAAGAACTGCGGCACCTTAAGGCAAATCTAAAAATTTTTTATTCCAAAATTTTGACGTAATCGGAAAGGTTATAACATTTTTTTGTAGATCTATCATTATGAAGTCCAGAACTCCGATCAGAACTCATAGAATTCTCAGAATTTTCGTTTTTCTAAAAGTGCCATGGTTCTTCAAATTTCGACGTGGTCGAAAATGTAAGAACACTTTTTTGATAAAGATGTCAATAAGATGTCCAGAATTCTGATCAGAACTCATAGAACTCACAGAATTTTGGAATTCCAACATTTTCGGATTTTCCAAAATTGCCGTAGTTCTTCAAATTTCGACGTGATCGTAAAGGTTAGAACACTTTTTTGGTATAGATGTCCTTAACAAGTCCAGAACTCCGATTAGAACTCTTACAACTCTCAACATTTTGGAATGCCAAAGTTTCTGATTTTATAAAAGTGCCGTACATCTTCGAATTTGGCTTAATCGAAAAATGTTATGATACTTTTATGTAGAAGTGTTAATAAAAAATGTAGCATTCCAATCATAACTCTTAGAACTCCCGACATTTTAGAATTGCAAAATTTTGTTTTTACCAACAAGTGTTATAGTTCTTTGATTGTTTACTTGAACGAAAAGTCTTATTGTACTTTTTTGTGGAACTCCTGTTAATGGGTCCAGCATGCCTAACAGAACTTTTGGATTAATCAATACAGATATTTGACGACATTTATCATTTTTCAGAATGTTGTTTTTGGATATGTTTTTGATTTATTTTGAGTTTTGTCATAAAAAAACTCTAGAAATCTTATGGAACCACAAAATTATGGAAGATAAGGTTACATTTTTGAAAAGCGGAGGGCTAGCTACTTCTTTTAAAAAATGTTTTTTGGTGATATAAACCAGCACTATTTTTATAAATAAACGGGAACTTAAACACTACGTTTAATTTTCCCAAAACCCTAAAAAACTTCGCTTTTGCCAAAGTTGGAGGGGGGGGGGATTTAGCCCCAAATTTTCGAAAAGTGAGTTTCCAATGCCTTAGTATCTAAAAAAAATATTTAATTTTTCATATCGGAGGTACAACTTCACAGGGATGAAGCATGGTAGTTCAGTAACAATCGGTGGCTAAGATTTTTGTTTTTAATCTGGGAATAATATTTTTCAGGAAAAAATCAAGGATTTAAAGAAGAAAATTCGTGTAAAAGAGAATTTCTATAACTATAAAATGTCAAGTTGTATAAATTTAAAATTTTTTCGTTTTTAATTTGAAATTGTTTTATTTCGTTTATGAAATATTATTTGAAGGTAAAAATGTTACAAGCCTAAGGTTATAGTCTTTATATATTACGGCCCGGGAATTTAAAAAATTGGTAAATGGAAAATAAGAAAAAATTAAAAATGAAGTTTTGCCGTAACCCAGATAAAATATTCTAATTTGTAATTTGTTTGCGCTTTCTTTATATGTATTTGTTTGCAGTTGCAGTCGCTGCCTTTTTAGTTATAAATTTTATTATTTGTTTAATAATTAAAAAATTTTGTTTAAAAGACATCCTTTTTGGTTAAAAATTAAATTTTTGTGTTAAAAATACGTCTTTTTGGCTTGGCAATTCAAGAGTTTTTAAAAGGAAAAAAACTTATTTTGAAAATTCATTTATTTAACTAGAAATTGCATTTTTCTTTGATAAAAATGCAACGCTTTGGTGTTAAATTCAAGAATTTTAATGAAAACTCTTTTTCGTTGTTAAAAATTGAACTGTGTTATTGATCATTTATATTTTCGTGTAGAAAATGCAACTATTTTATAAAAAAATTGTTTCTCATTTAAAACAAATATTTTTATGCTGAAAAGTAAAATTGAAATATTTTTTGGATGATAATTCAACTATTTTTTGGATAGTTTGTATTATTGGTATTAAATTTATCTTTTTGGGTAAGCGGGCGTCTTTCTTTGATTCAAATGCAATTTCTTGTATAAAAATTGAATATTTTTCTAAAAGAGTTATAATTTTTTATGAAAAGTTCAACTAAATTGTTGAAAGTTTATATATTTAGGCAGAAACTCAAATATTTTCATATAAAATTTCTTTCTTATTTAAAAAAAAATTCAAATATAATATTCGCAGAAAATTTACTTCTTGCTTACAACTTATATTTTGAGGCTGAAAAGTCAAACAGAAATATTTTTGCAATAAAAATTCCATTTCTGATTTTAGAAACTCGAAAATCAACCATCTATCTATTTGATCTTTCAACTTTTTTTTCGAAAATGTTGGTTTTTGACTACTGGTCTAACATTATTTTTTTTTTTCTATTGACTTTCTTTCCAAGTTTCGAAAATGACTCACTATCTCCGCTGTGATTCAAAGCCAAGATTTAGGCCTTTCTGATGCGATAAGCACCCAATTAGCACCCAATTAGCACCCAATTTTGGCCTGGCTTCGGATCCCAGCAGAGCTAGTAGGTCCTTTTTTACAAGTTTTGTGATAAAATCAATATTTAAAAAATATTTATATCAGACCAGTACTGATTAAAAATATCCAAGTTTAGCAAAAAATTCATAACATAATCTCAAATAGTTCTACTCTAGAAATTTTCTGAAAACGTCTTTGTTGAAAAATATCCAATTACAGCGAGAATTTTCTACCATAACCTTAAATAAAAGGAATTTCTAATTTTCCAAGAAGATCGGTTTCTGCTGCAAAATAGCTAATTCCGGCTTAAATTCTCTCATATAATCTTGTATTCTTCGAATTTGTGAATCTTCTTTAGTGCCCAACTGCTTTTGTTGTAAAATATCCAATTCCAGCGAGATTCCCTAACATAACCAGAACATGCGCAACCTAGAATTCTTTGTCCAAATCTAATTGAAGAAATATATTCTGAACGAAAAAAAAACTCTACAGAAACTAAAACATTTAGAACTTCATATTTTTATTGTTATCTGAGTAAATATAATTTAAAAAACATATCAGCGGCTTTTTTCTGTTGAAAAATCATCAGGAAATCTTCTGCATATTTATTCATTCAGTTTCATCAATATAGACGTTCATAAATTTATACTATACGGACCTCCAACTCATAAATTCATTCTTGTATGTTTAAATTTTTTAGGGAAATAAATATTAGAAGAAATAATATTTGGGTTAACTGGGACCTTACCGTAAGTCGACAATAATAAATAAGTTTGCTTAGGAAACTTCATTACACTATCCCCTTTTGTTTTTAAAATTTTGATTCTTTGTCATTTTCTTTATTACTATAACTAATTAAAAGCAATTTGTAAAATAAAAATTAATTTTTTTTAGGCACTCTTAGAAAAAGTGGGACATTTCGAGCTTTTCCCTGATTCTTCTCTATGGAGAGTTTTAACGAATTTGCTCTGCAGTGAGGGTGCTATCACACAATTTCTATGCTACCAGGCATATTTTGCACTTGTTGGCGATGGTTCTGATGAAAAAGATCCTGTAAGAATTTAAAAACATAATTGAATCACAGTAAAATCAAATACATAATACAATCAAATAATAATATTTTATTGAGCAACCAGACTCGGAAGTTCTGTTTTGAACAGAACACTGTATTTCATCGTCCTTTTTTAAAGATTCTAAGACTGTATTATATGAAAACATTAATAATCTTTTTTTATTTTTGTAGATTCATAAACAAGTATGTATAATTTCTATTTTTTAATTTTACAGGCAAGTTTTACTAAAATTTTGACGCACTTTCCGACTGGAGTTTCTACTAAGCAGTACTTTTATTACGGATTCTTCAATCTTAATCCTGGTAAGTGTTAACCATCCTGCATCCTGCAGGATGTGTAATTTTGTAGTTTGCATCATTAATAATTATTGATGAAAGCCCCTGCAAAAAGCAAGAATCCAACGACCAAATTTGGACCACACCGAACAATCAAACAAAAAAATCTCTTTCCAACTGCAATCTGAAAAAATTTTTTGTGAAAAATAAAAATTTCAGACAAAAATAAAAAGAGGAAAGAAAAATGAGAAGACAACAAAACACACCCCCTTCCTTCTCTTTTTCTTTCTTTTGTCTTGTTTATTAATAATATTATCAAATCACAAAAAAAATAACATTGAAAATAAAAAATATAAAATGACATTACCAACGTTTCGGCACTCATACAGCACCCTTATCAAGGCAAGGAAAATATAAACAGTAGCGCAAGAGAACAGGTGTTCTCTCTTTGATACCTGAAAATTAAATGAGGGTCAGTAGGTCAATATTTTGTAAAAACTATAAAAATAAGAAAAACATGATTCATGAAACCTTGCCGTTAAATGTAATTAATCATATTAGCATAATTTTTGTTTCATCTATCCAAATCCGTTTTTAAATCAATAGATAACTCTTTTTGTTTTTTAACATAAAGCATTTCCATGAATTTCCTCTTTCTCTCATTACTCTCACTATGCAAAATTTTCACATTTTTCCAATCAAACTGATGATAAACATGAGCAAATTTCCTGGCATGCTTGGCAAGAACGCTCTTATAACAACGTCTCAAACGAACATCACTCTTGCACTCCTCTATCCTAGTATTAAGAAGTCTGCCAGTCTGCCCCAAATAATTCATCTTACAAATCCTGCAAGTGATCTTATACACATTACCATCCCTCTTAAACCTATCTAAAGGATCTTTACAAGAATTGATCACGGAATTTATTTTGAATGGTATACGAAAAATAGTGTGAATTTTAAACTTTTTTAACATAAGTTCAATAGTTCAAGAAATTTGACCAAAAAACGGAAGAACAAAAGTATGAAATAAACTATATTCCGTTAATTCTTTTTGATTATCTACAAGCAAAACATTACTTTGTTTTTAATTTGTTGATATCTGATTGCAATATGTTTCTCAATTAACTTTTGTGGGTAATGATTCAGAAAAAGAATATTCCTAACGATATTTAAATTTCTTGTGTGGAATGAAAAATGGGACAAACCTAGAGCTCTGTCAACCAAATTCTTAATTACTGCAATTTTGTTTTTAAAAGTAGGAGCAGAAAATAAATTTTTAATCCCGCCTGAATATGTACTTTTCCTATACCAATTGGTGAATATACTATTATCCAACCCTTAATCTTTTCTATGTCCAAAAAACTGATTCTATTGTTCTGCTCTATTTTATGAATGAATTAAAGTTTTGGATGAAAACTATTAAAAGCATGAATGCCCATCTGCAACTTTTCCAGAGTAACACACAATAAGGTATCGTCAACATACCGAAAATACAAAGGCAAAACAAAATCTCATTTCTTAAAGGCAAAAACTTCCAAATTTTCCATTACTATTTTAGCTAAAATCGGAGAAATTACTGAACCTATGGGAGTACCAAACCTCTGCCTATAAAAAGATCAATTAAATTTGAAATAAGTTGAGTTCATGATAAAAACTATTCCTGCAACAAAATCTTTTTGAAATAATCGAGTACGTAAATATTAAACCGTCTATTAAAGATTGCCTGTTTAACTAAATCAATGTGTATACTCGGAAACGTTGCAATAAAATCCAAAGAAATCATTACATAATCATCCGGAGCCATTTTTTAAATAATAAATTTCTGAAATTCTCAGCTATATTTTACAATATATTCAGAAATTGTGATAGAGTATTTAAAAATCAAATTAAAATTATGTTATAAAAATGTAGTGGGAGTATTAATAGTTGAAATAACCATTCTTAAGGGATAATCATTTTTGTGCATCTTTCTCAAACCATAACATCTGGCAAGAACTATTTCTTCAGCATTAATATCAGTCCATCGTATATCTTCTTAGAAGTCCCTTCTTTCTCCAAATGTCCAGCATCTTAAAAGTGTCTATTTTTAACTTCTTTAACGGATCCTTATTTAATAATTTAAAATTATCATTATTAAAATGCAAATTCTCCATATCCCTAACATAATCTCATTTTTTCATACAAACAGTAATACTTCCTTTATTAGCAATCATGCAAACTATATCAGGATTGTTACCAAGAAAATCATTTCTTCTTCATTCAATCAAAAATATTTTTTGAAAAATGACACCTCTCAATCTTCGATTGATATCAAACCATAATTTAACCTTTCTGAACACCTCAGGACCATGTGTAACTCTTATCTAATTAAAGAACATAATATTAGAAAAATGATCTTCAATCCAAGTCAGCTAAATTGAAATTTAAGAAATTCAAATTAGAATAAAATCTAAATCAAAAATCCTTCAAACGTCCAATCATAAAATTGATGAAAGCTCCTGCAAAAAACAAGAATTCAACGACTAAATTTGGACCACATCGAACAATCAAACAAAAAAACTCTTTTCAATTGCAGCATGAACAAAATTTTGAAGGAAAACAAAAATTTCAGACAAAAAAAAAAGAGGAATGAAAAACTAAGGGGGCAACCAACCACATACCCTTCCTTCTCTTTTTCTTTCTTTCGTGTTTTTATTATTAATATTATCAAATCACAAAGAAGAACATTGAAAATAAAAAATATAAAGTGACTATCTATTCTAGTATTAACAAGTCAAAATCACTTGCAGGATTTGTAAGATAAATTACGTGGGACAGAAAAAAGACGAAAGAAAGAAAAACAGAAGAAAGGGGATTTGGTTGCCTTCTCATTTTACTTTTGTCTTTTTTATTTTTGTCTGAAATTATTGTTTTTAACAAAAACTTTTTTCAGATTGCAATTGAAAATTTTTTTTCGTTTGATTGTTCGGTGTGGTCCTAATTTGGTAGTTGCATACTTGTTTTTTGCAGTAGTTTTCATCGATTCGATGATTGGACGTTAAGTAGGATATTTTGATTTAGGTTTTAATCTAATTTGAATTTCTTAAATTATACTAATTATTGCTATTACGCATTTAGGTCATTTTCGTCAATATGATTATGGAAAGGCTAAAAATTTAATGGTTTACAAATCAGTAACGCCACCCGAATATCCTATACATAAAACAGATATTCCAATCGCTATCTTCCAAGGCCTGAACGACATTATAATAACTACCCCGGTGAGTGAATTAGAATTTTTTATTGTTTGAGAAACTAGTATTGTATTAATATATTTATTTACCTTCTAGGATATCGATCGACTTACTCAGAAGATACCCAATGTTATCTACAGAGAAATGATAACTAAGAAGAAGCTTAATCATATGGATTTAATATACGGTGCCGATATGAGAGACCTTGCTTATTTAAAAATTTTGGATTTATTTAAAACTTATCAAAAGAATAAAACTTTAAACGTTGGCTAAATTAGGCTTGATTATAGTATGTAGAATATACATAGTTTTAGAGTTCTTGATCCTTTTTAAAAATAATTCTGGCTAATATAACCAAAAAATATTTTTCAAAAACATTAGTTACCCCGCTCATTCTTAAAAATTTATTATTTGCAAATCAAAAAATGTTTGTTAAAATTGTTTAAATAGTATTGTTTCATACATTAGAAACAAGATAAACTCCAAAGGTTAAAATCAATTGTTCATGAAATTGGCTTTTATGACTTATTACCAGCGCCAATAGACTACGTTTTATAAACTACTAATAAATCTGAGATTTTTATTAAGGTTTTTCTTACAAGGTGGTGGAATATTATTAATGTTGTTATTGGTAATGTTGTTTAATGTTCTTTAAATTTTAAACTGTTTCTTCTAAGAGTATTATATGTAAACTAAAATGGCTGCATCTAGTAAAAAATCTTGAAAAGTTGGTGACTGTTGGAAATGTAGATGGACTATTCATGCCAAAAATTTGGGACAACTAGTCAAAATTATGAAACAAATAGGACTAGTCAAAACAAGACAATTCGAACTAAAATGTTTCAAAATGTACATCCATGTGTTAACAATAATGTGCTTTCTATTTGCTCAAATTAGCTTAGGCTTCATGAAGCTTTTTAGTTATAAGGTAATTATTTGACATGTAATCCAAATTCTATATTTTTTTAGCATATCTTACTTGCAAAATATTTTGCTTTCTATGTATAGCTATACAAACTAGAAAATAAAAAGATGTAACTCTAATTTTTTCCTTTAATAATTTTTAGCTTTATTATTTGTTTGAAATAACATCAATTATTGTTGCTTAAAACATTATTTTGGACCTTATCATCTGCTGATAAATGTTATTATTGTAACAAGTTACGATACTAATTGCGAAATAAAAAGTGAATTCCTTTAAAATAGACAGTATTTATTTCTATTGCACCCGTTGATGACATTTAAAAAAAAATGAAACCAATTAAATAATAGCACTTGATCATAATTTTTTTACCAAATATGTCAATAAAAAATTTATTATGACATTTGGTCTTGTTGTAAATATTGGTATTATTTTACAATGTACAGCTCCGGATCCGGTGAAAAAATTGTATGTCTGTTACATTAATAAAGTTACATATTTAGATTAAAACAAAGATTTTGTTAGTGTTTTTCTTTTAAGATAACAAAGGTACTGTCTATTGTTACGGAATTTTCTACAACGTTAGCCGTGAACGAGCTGGAAAAGGGGTTGCAGTTTAGGAAAATTCCGTTACCCTAGAAAGAGCATGTAACAAGATAAACAAAATATTACAGCTACACATTTTTTAGTATCTATCATACTTTAGTAGAATGATATAAATGAAGATTACGGTTATTCTTTTCAAGCATAAGTTGCTACAACAGAAGATTGTTACATTCCAACAATTCATCGTGTATTGAAACAATTAATGTACACACTTGTTAATTAAATATATATTCAAATCAATGTGAAGAATTCCGGAAAATAAAAATAAAAATCCAAGGACCAAATTTGGACAACCACCATAAAATTTTCCTCTTAAAAATTTAAAAAAAAAAGCATATGAAGGAAAACACTTGTTTCTCGCAAGAAAGAATAGAAAATCATTTTTCTCCTTGGACAAAAATAACTGGAGGAAAGAAAAATTAGGACACCAACCTAATCCCTTCATTCGCTTTTCTTATTCTTTTCGTTTTTTTTATCATTATAAGACCACCACAAAAAGCATCTGTATAAAATAATCACCAATATTTTGGCACTCATACAATACCCTTATTAAAGCAAACAAACAAAAATAAATAAAAAATAAAAGAATAGTCAAACAGACAGGAACTCGCTTCCTGACAACCGAGAATCGCATTTTGATTGTGATCCTCGGGTGCATTTTTGTTTTTGTTAGCCTTGAAACGGGTCTTTTATGAATTCCAAAACGTTAGTGTTTATTTTTACAGATGTTTTTTTGTTATGCTTTGTTATAAATTAAAATAAAAAGGCAAAAGTACTAAAAAAAGAGTAAGAAGGGCATTTGGTTGGTTGCCTTCTCATTTTTCTTCCCTTTTTTTTCTTTATGGAGGAAAATTATTTTCTTGTCTTGTTTAGAAGAAAAAAGTGTTTTCCGTTATTTGTTTATTCAACTTTCATTAGGAGCATTTGATAGTGGATGTCAAAATTTGGTCGATGGATTTTTGGTTTTATTTTGACCAAATCTGCACACTCTTTGATTATTGGACGTTAAATAGGATGTTAAATTGAATTTTATATCTCATTTATATTTATTAAATTTGAATATATTATATATCATAAATATGTATATAATTAAATGATTTGCCAAAGAATAAATAAAATATAAGACAGTTAATCTGATGACATAAATTTTGCTGCATTAGTATTCAGTTGATATATACCTTCAGATTAAACTCGTAATTCAGGTATTCTATTTTCCAGTATAAATTTATTAACTAATCATTTTGTTACGTTTTTCCATTTATTTGTAGCGTTTCTTTTAAGTGACTCAGGCTACGACCTGTGGTTGTTTAATGCTCGTTGCTGAACTCGACAGCCTGATGTTTTTATGTGGGGTTTTCCCAAGGTGGTGCGATATTATTTATCATGGGGTCTCTAAAACCTGAACACAATAAAAAAATCCGTATAACAGCTCTTTTAGTACCAGCCGTATACCTAGGTACTTTTAGTAGCATTATACATATTATTTTTCAATTTTCATATCCTTTATTGTTGAGTTGGTTTTTAAATCGATTTAAACATTTTCACTAATAAGCTGTTAGAAATTTCTGTAAGAATTTTTAGACATACGTCTCTAAAGCTTCCTGCAGAAATGGTTTCTGAATTTTTCTAAACGGTAACAGAAATTTCAGCTACATTAACTGCATAAAACTCCAGTCATATGTTTCAGGAAATTATGTTAAAGTTTATGCTTCTTCAGGTACTGTAACTAAAAATTACAAAATATTAAACAAAACTTTTGTTAATTAATTTTAGTATAAAATATGTAGCCTCCATGTATCCTGAAAATATAAGTTGCAAGAAAATATGAGTAAAGGTAATGCAAACGACTTCGGCAAATTTTCGGAATTCGGCGAATTAATTGAATACACGAAACGCATAGAAATTGCGGAATTGAACGAATTCAATAAATTCGTGAAATTCGTGGAATTTGCAGAAATAAATGATTTCACAGAATTCCTGGATTTCGTGGATTGCACGAAATTTAGTCAATTTATGGATTTTATGGGATTTACGGATTTCATGGGATTCAGGAAATTTAAGGAACTCACAGAAATCAATTAATTCATTGAATTCCGTGAATTAATTGAAAAAAGATTAAAATAAAATGCATTGGAATGTTACTGTACAAGTTGAGTAGCCAGTAACACAACTTATAAAATTTCAAAAATTCACGGAGTTTAAGGAATTCATGGAATTCATGGGAATCACGAAATTCACGGAATTCATGAAATTTAAGGAAATAATGAAATTTAAGGAAATAATGAATTTCGCGAAATCAATGAATTCTGTGCGTTCTATGAATAACATAACTTCACACCTTCTCTTCTCTATAAAAAGCCAGAACATATTCTATTTTTTCATGCATCCGCATTTCATTCTCGCTATAAGTTCCTGACTTCCTTGCTCTTGTTTTTCACACAAATATTGCGCTCTCTCCCTAAGCATAATCCACATATAGTTTCCATTAAACCTTGACTCTCTTATTCTCTCCTTCCCTGCTTTCTTCTTTCTTTCCATGCTATTTTTTTTAACCAACTCATACACCTTCCTTCCTTCCTCATGCATCCTTCTCACTTTATCCATCTGCGATCCATTCGTTGTAATATACCGTTTTCCATCTACATTCTCCCACCCCTACGTCTGTTGTCCTTCTCCCACTAACATTCGATAACCAGCTTACTTCTCCCCTCTTCCAAAAATTTCCCCTCATATTTACACACTCAACTCCCCATTATAATCCCTAAAATTTTACTTCCTGTCTTTCTCCTGACAGTATAGTTCGGCGTATTCCTTTCTGACACCAGTGTCCACTTTAGATATCTCTCCTGTATAGTTTTTACCTCCTTACTTATCTTCCACCCCCACACTTCCACACCGTAAAATAAGACTCTTATTACTAGCGAATCAAACAATTTTATACTCCTTACAAAATCATCTGCAAACAACCTCTTTCTCAGTCCCTACACTGGCCTCATCACTACATTTGCCCTTCTCACTCCCTCTTTAATATGACCATCTCCTCTCCTATTCCTCCAAAACAGGAAGGCCAAAGGTACACAAACTCTTTCACGTCCTGAACCGCTTTACCCTTTTACTTCCACTCCCCTCCCTTATGTATCCCCTCTTTTTTTCTAAACACCATAGTCTTCGACTTACCTGCATTTAACTTCAACCTATTTTTGTCTCCGGCCGCTAGCTTACTTTCAATACCTGAGATTAAAATTGCAAACTACCTATTCACACTTTTCTACTCTGAAGAACTCGTAAACCTAGGGCTGCCGGCCGTGCATTCAGCTGTAGGCTTTACGGAGAGAGCTTAGTGGTTTGGCTAACAGCAGTAGGCACCTAGGGCTGGTTTCCAGCTGTAGGGTATTTTTAAGTGTTTAGGGTAACAGATTTTAAGCAAGTGACGTTCCGTGACAGTGCGAGCCCTTATATAGCGGAATCCGCGTGAGCGTTGCTTGGGAGTCGCGCGGAGAGGGTAGAAACTCGGTGGGGGGAAATGCGTGCGCCGAGCATCGCTGGCGCTCTATACGTGTTCTTCGCCTCGACTCGCCCTGCCGCCTTGCTGATGTCATGGCTGACGTTGTTTCTCTTGCTGTCTCTCTTACTCTAAGGTATAATTTTTGGTTGATAGAATTTAAGAAGGTTGCCTACTAAATGAAAAAGCGTCCTCTGCGAGAGCGTTTTTAATCTACTAATAAAATATTTTTGCTCTATTCGAGTTGTGCATAACACTAGATTTGTTTTTCAACCCCCACATTACTAAGCGGGTGATGTTAAATACATATTACATTTACGTACCATTATTACAAGTCAATTTTTGCCTTTGCGAATTCCGAAAAATTATGCACATGTATTTATGATTTAAAATGATTTCAAAAGTACAAAAATAAATGATTTGCTTCTAACATAATTGATATCAATAAAATAAATTATTATCCTCATTATATCTAGGTCATTTTCATCAATATGACTATGGAAGTACTGAAAATATGAAGGTATACAATTCACAAGACCCTCAAGAATATCCCATAAATAAAGTGAAGATTCCGCTGGCTATTTTTCAAGGTCTTAATGATGTCGTACCTAATTCAAAATCAGGTAATAAATTTTTAAACATGCATACCACCGTATAAGAATATATGCCAACAAGAAGCAAACATTGTTATTAAAAAAAAAAGAATTTTTATTTTTACTGGGTTTTAATTTACTAGTTGAAAATGTTCCAAACGTTATCTATAGAGAAATAATAGTCAGGAAGAAACCTAATCATATCAACTTCATAAACGCTCGTGATATGCCAGAACTCTACTTTAAAATCTTGAAGCTTTTTGAGATTTACAGGAAAAAATAAATTACTAAATCATTCTTAAGAAAGCATTGTTGATAAAATATATTGTGCGCTATACTAATTACCTTTTTTTTTGAAGTTTGTACAAATTAACCAGTTCCATTAAGTAAATAATATGAATTAGTTTATAATAATGTTTTTTTTGTGATTTCAGGAGCCTTAATAGTCGACTTGATTTCAACAAATTTCAAGGGAACTCGCATAGTTTCCGATGGTTTTAATTATCATGAAAAAATGCAAAGCTTTTAAACATTTGAAGGAAATTAAATTTTTTTAATGATGTGACTTTGAACGGATTGGAATAGATATCAAAAATTTGTAAAACAGATAATTTTTAATATTTCGATCCATCTACGTTTTTGAAAAATTTCCACAAATGTCTAAAGATTTAAAAGTATTCTTTAGGACTTGTAATATATTAGAATATTGAAAAAGACTTCAAGCGATTTCAGAAGATTTAAAAGGATTTTTAATATATTTTATAAGAATTCCGAAGATTTCAGTAATTCTGAAGGATTTTAAAGCCTATTAATAAGATATTCAAATATGCTTTCTTGAATTTCGTAATTTTAAGTGATTCCAACGAATTTAATATTTTAATGGATTTTACAGAATTTATTTACAAGAATTGAATGATTTCAAAGGATTTAGAATATATGAAAATATTTTTAAATGTTTTCAATATATATATGTATCAAGATATTTAACGATTGTCTAAGGGATTTAATAGGTATTTTATGACATTTCAAGAGTATAAAAAGAAATTTCATAAGATGGAAGGAATTTTAATGGGACTCCCAAACGTTAATGAATTTTTCATTCACTTAATTTTAAGCATTACGCCTTTGTAATTAATATCAAAAGAGTTATAAGTTCTTTATGACGATCATTTTTACGCAAATTCTACGGAATGTTTGTTTTTCTATAGTGAAGTTTGAAAACTGGCCACCTTCCAAACTGATTAGGTTGAAATTTAATGCTCGTAAAAATGTGATTATTGTGAAAAAGCTTTAACAACATTTAAAATCATATTATCTGGTTAAAAAACCTAGTATAAAAAATAAACATTTAAAAATTAGTATTGTTTCTGATTGTGCCTTTGAAAACTAAGAAACTTTGAAACAAATATAAATCATTTTCATGCATGCGGAGCAACTTTGTGTTAGGTACTAGAGCGCAAACATAATGTCAAAACTGAATAATGCTATAATAAACTTTGAAACTTTTAAATCTTAACACTTTTAACAATGTTTCTGCTGTTTCTTACGAAAAAGAAAAAAGTAAAGGAAGTAAAAAAATAGAGAAGGGGGGATGCCACTTTTGCCACCATTTAGAGAAGGGACGTATTTCGAGGATGTACTAAATTATTAGGTATTCCTTTTTTTTAGTTAGAAAAATAGCCTGCTTGACTTTTTTTTCACTTTTTATTTAGAAGCTTAATCTGCAGGAGCTTTCTTTAGAAGAAGTCATGTTTGCTTTATTAAAACTAGCATAAACAAATGTAAGGGCATAATATAATATAAATGTGTCAAGATAAAAATTCTAATCGTTGTCTGTAAAGCGCGACAAAGTATAATGAGTGATAAATAATGTTTTACCCTGATGCCAATACCATTGTTTTCCGTTATTTTAATGTAAAAGAGACAAAAAACTTGTTTGTTGTTACAAAAATCACCATTAAGTCCATGAGCTCAGCCAGGAACGGGTTTTTAGTAGTCATAAACGAAGAATGTTTTCTGCGGTGTAGGTTCGACGGTTAAAAAAATAAATAATAAATTATACGAGAATTTGGGTTTTGAGGTAAAAATGACAAGACATCTGCGAAGTACAGCTGATAATCAGTATGCCCCGTTATTTGGCATCAGAAATTAGTCTAAAATTTTGAATACAGCTGGACTCTTCATTTGATGGACCTAATTTTTTTTAGCATTATGCGGTAATATACAGTTGAGTAACAATTTTATTATACACGATAAATATTATATTTTGTTATTTTATAATTAATTTTTTTTTTTACAGAAATGCTTAAAATGTTATTTTTCGTGATGATGCAAATAAAACGAAAAGCTTTTTCCGCTTGTTGAGTTGACAAAATAGACAATTTGTATGTATTTGGAATTGCTTATTCTGAATCCTTAATCAGAACTGCATAATAAGATCGTATTTTAATGCCACGTTTTAGATAATAAAAATGAAAGAAAAATATGTTTTTGTGGTTAAAAAAACAAAACTTTTTTTAAGACTTTTTTTGATATTGAAAAACGTAAAAAAAATGTTTTTTCGAGGCTAGAAAAAGAACGTCATCTAATAGCAGAATTCCTATCACGGATTCAATTTAGGCCACTCAAAGTCGATAAAAAATTGACTAGTCTATTTCATCAGGTGAGTTTTGAAAATTGATTTTTTTCCTTTGCATCTTCTTATAATACACCATTGCATAAATGTTGTTTCAAAATTTTCAGTCATTTGGAACGAAACTCTGAAAGGCTATTGACCTTTAAGTATTTAGAATTTTCTATAAATGTTGATGCAGGAAATTTGCCTTATGTAGCTGGAATCGATGATTCAGTGTAATTTGAAACATCAATTTTTTTCACTACATTTTTAAAGTTTAAACTTAAAATGCGTTATACTCGAAAGGCACATTTTAAAATTCGATTCCAACTCTGACTCAAAAACTGCTACATCGACTCTTGTAAAATTGTGTACAAAGTTTTAGGTTATAAAATACCTCCCCTTACTTCGTTTTTTTTTAGTTGAAGAGATTTAACTGCTACAAAATGGAGAAATGTTTTGTGAAAAATTGCTTTTCTTGCTGCAAATGACCACTAAAAATGTTTAACTAAAAAGCGACAGTTGGCCCTGCAAATCATCTGTTTGAAATTTTGACAAAATGTTATCTGAATGATGCTATGTAATCCTAAAGTATGACAGTAAATACACTTCAACCATATCTATAAAAAAAATGCCTAAACAAAGTGCTTTTTTCACGCGCTAGAATCCACATCCCCCTTAAGAGGATATATTTGGCCCTAAATAAATTAATTCTGTCTGCCGCTTAAATCTTGGCGCCAGCCAACGCTGCCCAGAATGTGAACCTATGTACTTAAATTTTTCTGTGGTATGGATTGCATATGAACGTGAAAACGTGCCAAAGCAAGCACTTTTAAAAGATTGCAAACCAAGTTTCGTGCTCTTAGGCGATCGCCTTTACGAGTGAAGCAACACGCTTTACAAAACTTAAACTATTTGTCACAAGGTCAGAGAGCAAGAACATCAAAGGGACTTTGTGAGCACAAAGGTGAAGATTGAAGTTGAAATTTTGCTTGTAACTATGTTCTTGTCGAGCTACAGGCGTTGGCTATGATGATAATGCATGCTGCAACAATACGCGTAACTGCAGGTAGTCAACTTAGGTAATTAGTACAAGACATTATTTGTCGACGTTTCCGTTTCTACTGCTGCTAAAGGGGCTGTAGGTAGTAAGCGGAAGACACATGTATATAGAATCTGTGAACCAATTCGATTCTCTATAGTACTCCATCATTGTTCAATGAACGCCATTTAGGTGGATAAATAGAACCGCAATTGATCTCTAGGTGGACAAAGGATCATCAGCTGCATGGATACATCTTTGATTATCTTGTGTCACTAATAAAAAAACAATGTCCCAGCAACAAAATAATTTAGTTGAGCAACGCATGCAATCTCTTTTGACTAATGACTAGCAACTGGCTACTTTTTAATATAGTGGATTCAAACGAAAATCACCTCTCTGCGTTTTGCTCTTCTACATTATTATTAGTTTTATCAAAGCAAATAAAGTTGGAAGAGAGACTGTGTTTGTTTCGAAAAAACGTAAAGATCAGTGACGCTGCACCCCACCAAATTTTAGATTAATGGTGCCTATGATCGCTAATAGATGTATTTCAAGGAAAATGTTTTGTTAAGTTTTTTATTTCTTGTATTGAATCTCACATGTTCGAAGAACATATTTGAAAGTAATCGCAGAGTATTGCAAAAATTAATGATGAATAATTAAACGAATTTTCTACTAATTAAACACATTTTATTCAATCAACACATTTTGATCCTCTAATTTTTTTCTTATATAGAAAATATTGTAATATTGTAAATATTCTAAATATTTTATTTAAAAAACACACACAAAAAATAGTGAAGATATAAACAGGCCCCGTAAAGCTGTCTGGAAGGAAGGCCGTATACGGTGTAAACTTCAGCACCTCGTAGGATTATCCGAAACAGTTTTCGGAAAAAAAATTAATTTGTATATGCGTGCGGTCAGTAGATAAAGTAATAAGATTGATCAAATAATTATAATTAGTTCGTAAAATTTAAAGATCCCCTAAAGATTTATGAAGAGAGCTTTGTGAAGCTTATAGTTATTAAAATTTAAATTGTGATAAGGAAATTTGCAATGATCTTATAAAAGCTTTTGAATCATATCTTGCAGTTGGTATGCGTAATTTTGCATGAAATTATAAAAAACTTGTAAGTTTTTTATTGCATATTCGACGTAAAAAACAACAGGCTATTTGAATCGAAGTTCGAATGCGACCATAGGATTGACTTTGTTTGGCAAGTCAACCAGCAAGCCATGACATTGCAGGAACAATGTTTTGACGCATTTCCTTTTGACCCAGACAATGTATGACTTACAGCAGATTTTGGATTGCTTTCGGTATCCAGGTGATTTTTAAACTATCTTGCCAATTGATACACACTGAACTTCTCTCACAAATAATAATATTTTTGTTGGCACAAAATGATTAAATAATTGGAGTTAAAATACTCTTGAGAGTCAATTTATTCATGAACTGCGTAACCCTAAATCTTTGGAAACATAACATCGTAATTGCGTCCAAGAAGCAACAGTGTGCTAGCGCCTGCGCTATACGCGGGACGACATTTAAATTTAGCGCTGCATTCAAAATTTTATTAGCACAAAAATTCTTTAAAATTACATTAAACATTTCTGTAATATAAATGGTAATTTTTATATTGTTCAAGAATGCGGGATATGTAAAGTTAAATAGTGTCATTCGTTTCAATCATTCCAGTCAATTTTAAAATTTAGAAATTGTCTATTTAGGTTTTGTCTGTTTAATTGTGAAATCATTTTATCACAAACCTATTTTTCTTTCTTTAAGCAAATTATTAAAGTTGTGATAAAATTTTATTTTATTTCCTATCAAAGATTTTAGCAAATTTCAATCAATTTTATATTTACAATTTTGAGCACGGAGTTTCGACTTCCTGCATTTTTTTTGATATAACTAACTCAATTGCATTGTATTTATTTAATAGCATAATATACTAGAATAAATTAAAATTTATAATTATCTTGCACCTTTACGTTATCTTTAAGTAAACAGAACACTGAATTAAACTTAAAAAAAATTTCTGTGTTTTGTTTTGAATATACGAAATGTCCTAAGCTTCAATCCACTTTAAGTTGTATTAAATATGCAAAAAATATAAATGATTGACGATCAGAAATGTAACATCGTTTTCTTTAGCTTTTAAACTATAAACTTAGGGAATAAAAAAATATGCATTTTTTAAAGCCTCTACAGGGAGTTCATACCCCCTTAGGTATACAAAGTTCATGTCGCTCGACGAAAAATAACTTTCTTGTGATTAAAAATATTTAACTTGTTCGGCGAAACTACTTTGTAAAGTCCGGAAAGGAGTTATCAAGTAGAGAGAATCATTGTGGTAATTCAACAAATATTTGTTTAATTTATCCAAATAAGTTTATTCAATCTACGAAAAATTTTTGTTGTTTCTATCAAACTTGATGGTTATTTTTACCAAACGCTTCTAGAGCAAACGAAAAATTTGTTTAGGAATTTAGTGATAATAATTATAATAAATAGTAGTTTAAATATAAATATAGAGCCATAATAAGAGCAACTATCGATATGGATAATAAAAGCGGCTCCCCACTCAGGGGTATAATTATCTGGATTCGAAAAATTAAGAAGCGAAGACTGGGGCATGTCATACTCAGAAAATTATAGATATAACCAGTGTTAGGTTTCGTCGGCTTTTTTCTACAATACTAAAGATTTCGGCTTAAAAATTTGGGACATGATAGCGAACATGCTAACGTACGTTCCAGTCTCTTTTTGTGGGTCAATTAAAAAAATTCAATTTAATCAGTAATCAGATGTATATTCCCTTGGCCTTTCCCTACAATAATAAAAATTTTGTCTTTAAAAGCTGGGAAATGATATCGTACATGCTAACGCACGTCTCCGCACTCTTTTTTGTGGGTTAATTAAAAAAAATTTATTTTTTTTAATTTGTTGTGTGCATCGGTACGACCGATACCTAAATTATCGATCTGACAGACAGCTGAAAAACGATCCTAGCTTCAAAGCAGATCATATGCGCAAAAGTTTCGTTTATCACAATAATTTTTTTTGTTATTATCCCTTAAAGAGAGTCCAAGCATGTTCGTTAGTATATTTTATAGCATCTCCAAAATCAGTTTAAATATATTTTAATTTTTGTAGAAAAAAAAACAACTTAGAGAACTTTAACAATGTGAGTAAATTTAATTTAGTGGAGATATGATTTGCACATGTCGGGATACCCCTACCCCTGGTCACCCCTTGTTTATTACTGTAGTCTCCCTCCCCTGCCCTCCTCATAAAATAAGGTAACCGTAGGCTAAAAACGGATTTCAGATTTTTAAAATATATTTCTTGCGTTTATTTTGTAAGCTCAGTTGCCAATATACCTAGGTGAATACGCAGTGAGCGATGAGCATTGTAGGCATGGCCGAAATTACGGCGGGGCAACCGGAGCAAAACCCCGGGGCTCCCTCAGGATGAGGGCCTCCACAAACCACGGATCCAAAAATTTTAGAACAAAAAAGTTTTCCATTTTTAAGAAATTAATGATTAATTAGGTATATATCCAAACTAGGTATATTTTTATTCCACATAAAATTAAAAAAAATACAAATTTTAATGCAATTGGCAATGAATATTTTTAAGAAATGACACACAAAATATGTATTTTAATAGTGTAAATTTGTCTTTCAAACGTTAAATGAAATTATCAATAGATTTTTATTAATTGAAAGGGCCTCAACTTTTTTATTGCCCCGGGCCCCCAAATACCTTTATCGGCTCTGTTCCTAGATAAGGAATCAGGAATAATTAAAAATATTGAAACATCAGTTTTTACATCCAAAATTCTCCCAAAACAGGAGTGTAGGGTATTTCCCACAAAACTAAGGGTAAATAATTTCTTTTAGCTAAAAATAACGTAGGTACCATATTTTTTTAATAAAGAACGCTTTAAATTTCTAAGAATTTAGGCAAAATTATATTGTGTTTAAAAATCAATATAGATCAGTTTTCTTTAGAGAAAGAGTATGTACTAAAAGAGTTGAATTTTTTACCTCAAAAACACCAACTTTAAGGCAAAGAAAATTAAATTTTAACCTAAAACTTGCATTCGCCACAAAGTAGTTAAGTTTTTAAACAAAAGTGATCAATTTTGAACCAATTATTTACAATGCCAATGCAAAAAGACGATTTTTTTGGTCGCAGTTAAATTTTCAAAGAAGAAATATTACGTTCTTACCATTAGAGTTTATTTTTTTTACTGAAAAGGACAAACCCTAAACAAAAAAGTAAAAGATTCGACAAAAAAATGTGACTTGAACAAAATAGTTCAATTTTTACCTTAAATGATAAGTTTTCAACCAAAAATGTAATCGTTGAATTTTAGTATAAGAAAATCATCTTCATGAAAAAGAAGGATATTAAACTCTTTAAAGATAAACCAAAAACCACGACTGTGCATAAATTTGCTAATAAATAGTTTAATTTTAATTTTAAAAAAGATAAATATTCAACCAAAAATTTCAAAATTTAATTTTTTGATGAAAAATTAATTTTAATTTAAAAAAATTAATTTTTAATAATTCATATAACTTTTTAATCCGAAAATTGGTTCTGCAAAAAAAATTAAAATTATATTTAAATTAATAACAAATTAGTTCAACTTTCAACCTAGAAGTTGTATTTCCAAAAATTAATTTTCGGGAAAAAAATTAGTTTTCAATTAATAGGATTTAATTAAAAGATATTTTAAAAAATAAATAAATAAATCTTTATTAAAAAAGACAAATCTTTAACAACAAGATTAAATTTCTACCCAAAATTTCATGAAAATACCTTGGTGTCACATGAAATGCTTTAAATTCTATTAAAATCCAGTGAATTAATTTGAAATCTTTTTAATTCCCTTATAAATGTTGAAAGGCTGTAAAAATGGTTAAAATCACTTAAAATCTTAAAAATTCCCTACACAATTCTTTAGCATTTTTTTAACTATTACAAGAACTTTAAAACTCAAATAACATCCTTGAAAATCCGTGAAACATCCTAAAAGCCGCTTTGAAATTAAAATCTTTAAAATCATTGTAAATCTTTTCGACTTTCTTGAAATGCTTTACAATAGTCATTTAGATTGCTTAAAATCCCTTAACGTAATTTATAACAATTAAAAATAATTTAAAATCTAGTGAAATTTTTTTAGCTTTTATCAAGTCCTCTGAAATTTGAGAATATATTTTGGAATCACCTGTAGTTCTTTGAAATCCTTTTAAATCTTTTTAAATATAAGTAGATCACTTTAAAATTTCAAAATATGGCAAAAATCCCTTTTATTCTTCTGATTTTTTTAAATTAATTAAACGCCTTTAGAGCCTGTAACAACCCTTAAAATCTCTTGAATTCTTCGTAATCCAATATAAAATCCGTTACGATCTTTAAAAATCTTAGTAATCCCTCCAAGTCTCTAAAAATGGTATAAAATCCCTATCATTGAGTAAAATATTTCCAATTTTACGTGATGCCTTTAAATCTATGAAATGTTTAAAAAGGTAATTAAAATCCCTGGAAATTATAGAAACTTCTTTAAATTTCTTAGAAACATTTAAACTCCCTTAAAATGCCTTCAAATCAGTTTAAATCCTATGAAATCTTAAAAAAGCCTTGGAGATACATTTAAATTTCTAAAAATCCTAAAATATCTTAAAATACACGTACATCGTTTCTTATTTCCTCAAATACCTTTTAATTCTTCGAAATTCTTCGGCATTTTTTAAAGTATTGAAATCTAGTTTAATCTCTGCAAATCCGTTGTAGCTTCTTAATATCCCCTTAAATCTTGTACATCGTTTAAAAATATTTAGATTTTCTTAAAACAATGTTCTAGTTAAGTTATTCGAACTCTTAAAATCATTTTTCTTGTGAACAATATTATGTACTAAAATCAGAAGAAATAAAAGCTCAGAAATTAAAATTCAATTTCCAACTATCTCTGGAAGCCTGATTAGGTTTCCTCGCAACTTTGAATAATTTATTTCAAACTTGTGAGACCTCTTATAGTCCTTTGGAATAGTTCGAAATACCTTGAAGCTTGCATAATTCCTTAAAATCGTTGGGAATGTCTTCACATGCTATAAAATCCCAGAAAATTGTTGGCAATCTTGTTAAATTCCGTCATAAAAATACCTCAAATTCTAATGCACCCTCAGAAAACATCAGCAGTTTCACTTCACGGAAAAAAAAATTTTCTTCCAATGAATGTTTCTTCATCTAATACAAATTATTTACTCATTACCTAAAGCAGTTTTTCAAAATTAGAAATTTGATCAAAAGAGTCGGGAGGAGAAATGAAGAGTCAATGATTTCTTGAAAAGCTTTTATTTTCCCTTGTAATGAAAGTCTGCCCTTTTATACTTCAGTTTCCCCGAGAACGCACAAAGCATAAGAATCGAATGCCATTAAAATCTTCAGATAGATCTGAGCAATAAAGAGTGAGGCACAAAAGGCTTCCAAGCAGTTCCATCGAGAAGGAAAAGATTACTGTATTCCTCGATCTCCACAGGGAACGGACAGTCGTAATGCAATTCTCGTGCAAAATTACGCACAAGAGCGAGTCTTCTACGCGGGACATTGTATCCTCGGGGAGATGAAACGAGCGCGTAACTACGTTTCTAACTCGATTTCTGACTGCGATCTTTTGAAACCCCTCGAACTGAAATACTGGGGTTGATTTGACTGGTGGCGACGAATCTTGTCTAAACGTTCAGTTCGTATCACAGCCCATGCATGGTTTGCGTAACTAGATTAATGCTGAAATTGCGAAGGGACGAGATGAATTGATAATCAAAAAAAAGAATAATACACTGGCAACTTGATTTGTGCACGTTTTTGTTTATGGCATTTGACAAAGATTCAGGGACTCCGAATAATGACAGATACGGCTACATGAGCAATTTCTGGTGGATTTAGAGGTATTCCACAACCTGATGAAACGTATCAGGCCGAGCGGAATCAATTTTCGGAACGTATAAATCCAGTTTGCAGAAATCCAGATTACAGTTTACTTTGGAAATTTAGGTCTAAATAATTTAAATATTATTGTTGTATTATTTTTGTCATCAATAAAGAAAACAAAATTACGGACTTGATTTCGGTTGTTTATCAATTATCTCCTGATGACTGAAAGGTTAAAAAGTACCATTATCTTACAAACATTTCAAAATATTTAACGTTGAGTGGCTGTTAGTGCCTGAAAATAAATAAACAAACATCTGCAAAAAAACTTAAATTTCTTTAATCATTTTTCAATCAGTTTCTTTAGACCTATTTATTGCTTTTGAATCACTTGTAATTAAGTTAATAACGAGAAAAAAGTCAGCCGTCATCTTCTAAACTAAAGCAAAACACAGTTTCTGAAAATGTAGTGTCAATAAGCAAAAACTTGCAATTAATTTTTTTTAAATTATTTTCTTCATTGGAAAATGCAAAAGGCTTTCTTATTATGAAAGCAAAAACATTTTCAGCAGAAACCTTGTCTGTGCTGCTTCTCGAATTCGGTATTACGCAAAAAGGATAAAATTTAATATATTTTTTCTGCAACATGCACTTTTCCTGGTGTTTTAAAAAAATGGTTTTGCTAAGATTTTTATTATAATCTGTACAAAAATTGAGGCATTTGTATTTTTTTGAACAGATGTTATACTTTTGCGCTTTCTATTTTTTTCTGAATAAATTTTAATTCTTCGAAAAATCTCTTTACCTGCACCTACTTTTCACATGCAAAATCTTTTTTTGTTTGCTTAGACAATGTCTTTTGTTAGTACTTAAGATTTAAAAATTAAAAAATTTAAGTTTTTTGGAAATAAATAAATATTTCCTATTTGTTTGATAATTCGGGAAATTTTTTATACCAAAGGTCATCACCAGTGAACACTCACGTACAATTTGAAAATGTGTGAAAAATATTTTTTTAATGGATAAATCACACAAATGTTGAAACAATGTGAATATGCTAAACACCAAATTTCATTCGCTTGTACAAAAATTTTAAAAAAAGTTGTTTTTCTGCTTTTTCGTGAATTACAAAATTTGGGATTTTTTCTCGAAATTTTGTAACATTTTATACCCAAAAAAATTTTGTTTTGCGGGAATACAAAAGAAAATTTTTTGTTGGTTTAAGCTTGATTACTTTAAATTTGGAAATGTTCAAATTTTTCCAAAAAGGGGTACACTTAACTCAATCCAAGAAAACTCAATTGTTGCAGTCTCAAAAAATCATGAATTGATCTACAAATACTGACACTTTTCTAGAGGGAAAATATTTAAACAACCTTTTAATTCTTAAACAATAAGAAATTATTCTAACAATTAAAAACACACTAACACATTACATTTTCGCCAATGAGCCATAAATTTAAAAATATAATCACTAATGCAACAATATATAAATTATTGAAACAAATAATAACATTATGCATATTCTTTATAAGGCTCGTTGCGTCTACAATATATATATATATATATATATATATATATATATATATATATTGTTGTATAAGTAATTGTATTTTTAACTTTATGGCCCATTGGTGAAAATTTAATGTTTTAGTATGTCCATAGTTGTTACAACAATTCCTTATTGCTTAGGAATTAAAAGATTGTTTGAATATATTTCCTCTAAAGAAGTGTCGAATTTCAAATGTTTAAAAAGAAAGAATATTAATGAAACAATTTCAACAAAGTTATTTAACTTATAACTACAGTTGTTAATTTTTAACCGAAATAAAAAAAAAATTTCTATGTTTTTCGGATTTCACTGATCCAAGATGAATTTTTAACTTAAAATGGAACATTTACATTTTCAGATAGAAAAATTTATCGTTAATATGAGTAACACTAATTTTTTGCAATCCAAATCAGTTCAATTCAGTTAAAAAAAGAATTTAATCCTAAACCAGAAAAAATGAAATCACTACCATAAATGATAATATTTAATACAAAAAAATGTATAACATAAGATTGGGTAATACAAATTCAGTAATAAAAAAAAATGTCTTTACCCACTTAAAAGAATCTAAATAGTTGTTTTTATCTTTCGTGAATGATATTATATATCTTTAAACAATTCTTAGGATATTTAAATATTCTAAATATTTTCTAAACTAATAAACATTGTTTAAATGCACAAGTAATTTAGCGCGTACTAGACTGAGAAAATACATTGTTAGTACTAAAATTTTTTTTTGGATTAGAGTAACCATTTATCGCCTACAGAACCAATAGAATATAAGTTTGCTTTAAAGAAATAAATGCCTTGAAATCAAGAAAATAAATAAATGTCACCTTGAATCAAGCATACAAGATTTCACTCTAATAATTGTTTTTTCACTCAAGCAAATGGATATCTGAAAAATCGATTTATTTGAATAGAGCACATTTTTTTCTCAGTGTAAGCTCATTATGCTCCAAAATTTTAGAAAGTTCTTGAAAATATATAGGGTTCAGGTACAGCCAATAAAAGTTGAAGATGCATTAAAGTACATTTATTATAAAGACATCTCTAAGGACAATTAGAAAAAGGTAAATATTCAAAGTTGTACTTATAAAAAATAAAATATTCACGGAGCTGTAATAGACTTCGTTCGGTTCGTTTCGCAACTCTGACACAGCTGACCCTTTTGCAGGGGTTGCGGGTCACGGTGGGGCTGAATAATTTTAAATGGAAAGTTCGAGGACCCCAGGGTTACGAGTAGGAAGTTGTTGTAAATGGTGCCTATAATTAATTTTTTATGAACTTAAAATGATCCCCAGAGATTTTTTTTTTCGTGAAAAATTTATTAAAATTGCTAAATGCAAAATAGGCTGGTACAACCATACGATACGAACTTGAAAAACTATTTAGGCAAGTTAAAGTACTTGAGAATAATTACTAAAACGGTAATGTTAATGCTTATTCTTCTTTTCTACTTATCTATATTTTAATTATTTACTTTTTCGATCGTTAATAATAATCTTTAAATAGTTAAATAATGAACAAAATGATCTTCCAACGCACTTTGGGTTTGTTTAAATAAAACTAAATGCATGCTCCTTTATTTACATCAAATGATGGCAATGGTATGTATATTTTTACTTACCTACGCATAAACATATACAT
The DNA here is from genome assembly GCA_010014905.2 of Druon quercuslanigerum. Lineage (NCBI taxonomy): Eukaryota > Metazoa > Arthropoda > Insecta > Hymenoptera > Cynipidae > Druon > Druon quercuslanigerum. The sequence goes on from JAAAKG020171946.1 coordinate 29,181, forward strand.
TCTTCTATTTCATAATACAAAACATAAATAATCTTCCAAACTATTTCAATATCATTATGTAGTCCAATATTTTCAAATTGTATATATTGTTATTTGTAATATTGTCAGTTTGTATCGTAACATCTAAGTGTGAGCATCAAAATTAAATGATGCGTCGTACTTTTAGTTAGTGGAAAAAACATGAAACCAGTACCTCAAATTAATGTGCTTAAGATGACGCACAGTGATTGTCGTTTAAAATTGTGCTTAATTTGTAAAGAGAAAAAAAAAGTTCTTGTTAAAATAACAGAAACACTTGACAAATTAATTACTAAGCATTTCTCTTATGACAGCAACAATGAACGATTGTCGAATGGAAAGCACTATGTGGGATTTGCAAAAAAAAGATTAATAAGAATAAAAATTATAATAATAATTCTTTAATCATGCCTGCTAACTACTATAATTTTAGACCAGCTAATGATACTAGATCAAGTTTTGGAAAACCGTGTTCTTGTGGATTATGTATTATAGTGAAAGATCAAAGTAAATAAAACTTTTTAAGAACCTCTGCTTCAATCATTAAAAAAGAATCAAAGAAAAAAATCTGTAAATAATAAATTTGGGAAATGTTTATCAATTATCGCAAAAGGTGAAAGTCATAATTTTACGAAACGGAAATTAATGCAAAACTTGATATTATCATTAGATCAGAAAGTAAAAGAAAACTTGGTTTGTAATGTAATTACAAAAAAATCTACCGATCAGACGCGTCATAATAATGATCCCATATCTTTATCAAGAGAACAAGGTAGACCTATGGCTGTTAGTGTTTCACGAAACAAAAAAGAAGCTGAACAATGGGTGATATCCGCTGAAAATTTATCAAAAATTAGTACTGATTTTGGTTTGTCAACTAAGACAACTTTAGAAATCGCTAAATCATTTCGAAGTGCAGCGAAAAAAAGAAAAGTATTTGAACCTAATCTAAAAGAAAAAATTCAGTCTATAAATCATTCAGTTGACTCCCATTTTGATGCAACAAAATAATAGGTAGTGAATTAGATTTAAAACGAAAAAGTCGCCAAATGAATAATATTTTGTATTTTGTAAAAATATTCAAAAACTAATCTATGATGTTGAGAATTCTCGTGAAATAGATAAAGCGTACATTAAAATTGGTGTAGATGGCGGTGGAGTTTTAAAAAAAAATAACATTATCTATTTAATCGTTGGACAGTGAGAAGGTGCTTCCAAGCGAAAACAAACAGCAAAGTTATATTGATGGAGTAGTTGCTAAGAATTTCAAAGATTCTGATGTCAATAAATTATTTTTGATAGGTGCAACTCAATTTCCTGGAAAAAATCATAATAATTTATCAGTTTTGTGGGACTTACTAAATCTAAAGGATTTGGAATGTAAAATTTCAGCGGATCTAAAATTATTGAATATATTGATTAGTCTGATGTCACTTGGTGTACCACTCATGAAGATTTCTTAGACGCTATAGGCGTATTGAGAACAATTGGGAGCTGCATTCAAAATTTAAAGGCTTGAAAAAAAATAAAGCTTAAAAAGAAGATTGAAAAATTTCTTTAAATTGTTGCAATTTGCGAATAATTTTATCAGACGAAGAAAAGCAAATTATTGACTTGACTGCACAGCCCGAGTTACATTTGTTCATCGGAGTTGTGAACACTTTATTTAATAGTATGTACCAAAAATTTGAACAAATTTGTAAAATGTAGGCTAAAAAGTGCAATGTTAGTAGAGAAATCGTATATTTAAGTGCAGGATTTAAGCGAAATTTCTGTAAACATTATTAAACCAAGTAGATGTTTTACGTAAAATTTGCATAACAACCTGTTTTTGTTCATCGATGCAATTTGTTACATGTTTTGACGCTTTCAAAGAGCTTGTAGATTCTTTTTTTGCAAATGATTTAAAATCAGATTACCTTCACAAGATCGCTGTTTAAAAAAAAGTTATATAGATTTGGAGATAAATGTAATTCCGAAAGTTTATGCCGTTTTCTTTTCATATTAAAGATTTTTGTGAGAAAAAAAAATAAAGGATTGGGGTTCTACTCGGAGCAAGCTATGGAATTAGCTCATGCAAACTTTTAAAAAATGTGGATTAATTACGAAGTAAAAATGACACATCCGAAGTATGCAGAAAATGTATTTAAAGCTGTTCGCGAATATAATTGTAGACACCTTAAATTTATTAAGAGTTAAAGTTTGAAATTCACAAATCTATTTAATTTCAAGTTTTGTTGTTATTCTTAACGAATTATGTTATATTTTCATTAAATATTATGTAGTTGTAAGTTCTTTAGTTTAAAACGTGCTCACATACTTGCTAAATATACTCAAACTGTAATTTTGCCAAATAAAAATTATTTTATAATTTGAAAAAATACGGCTAGTTTTCATTTATTAATAAAACAGGTTCACATAAAAAATTTCATATTACTATTTCAATAATGATTTTCAAGTAATTTAACTTGCTTATATACTTTTTCAAGCTCGTAGCATATAGTTATACCAGCTTATTTAGTGTTTAAGTTATTATAAACACATAGAAATTTTAATTAATTGTTTACTAATAAAAAAACATCTCGAGGGATTATTTTAAGTTAATAAAAAATCGATTATAGGTACCATTAACAACAAATTCCCACTCGTAACTTTGAGGTCCTCGAGCTTTCGATATAAAATGATTTAGCCCCACCGTAGGGTACACGCGTTTAAAAATTTCAACACTGGCATTAAGGATTGAATTTTTAAACACATTGGAATTTGGAAACTGGAAACGCTTCTACAAAATAGTCAAGAGACAGGTGACAATTTTGAGATAATTCTAAACCTAACAAGCTGCACTGAAGCTATGTTCAAGTCGGTTCCCTCGGAGGGTCCACTCGAATCAATTAAGGCCTTCGTGCAAACTTTTCATTCCTGAATCTTTATAACCTACATTTAAAAGGGACATTCTATGTTTTTGGAAAAAAATAACTTCAAATTTCAAAACCTGGTTAAAATCTAGTACCAGAAGAATGGAAATATTTCAGTTACACATAAAATAAAAATATAATTTTGAAATATTACGGAATTTATACAACGTCGGAACAACATAGTTTCAAAAATACAGTATGAGAAATAAATAGGATCCTTAAACACGTTCAATTAAAATATTATTAAATGAAGTATATATATATATATATATATATATATATATATATATATATTTGTGCTCTTAACACTAATTAACCTTTATTGATCATTTTTAAAGGTTTTAATAATTAAAATTAATTTAGAAATCTAATAGCAAACAAAAAGCTACATAAGAGTAACGAAATGTTTTGAAAAATTTCCATAGAGTTTCTTATATTTTTAACTCTTTACCCTTAAGCTACAAATTTTACGTTGTCTCAAAATTATAGTTACTATATTTTTGTACAAATTTTAAATGATATGTTTTTAATAAATTTTTTAAAACTTTTTTATAAATCTCAAGATGATAACAAACTAATGAGCACACATAGATCTTAAATGATGGGAAGCCTTTAATGTTAATTCTCAATAGACGACAAGCTTTGTAATGTAGTTTCGGTGAGCTACCAATATTATAAATTTCTGTATTTATCTTAAAGTTTTTTTGAATGATTTAATTTTTATTTTTAATTTAAAAATACGGTGATTATTTATTCCGTAACGTCATATTTTCAATATTTGACTAGCAATTTCAAAGAGAAAGAAAAATATATATTTTAGACTGAAAGTAGTCGTGGATTTTAAAGAAATTTAACTTTTATTTTTAAAATTTTAATTGATTAATAACCTTTTAAACTAACTCCAGAAAGTTTAACATGAAGAATAATTAATTATTAAATTTTAACATGAACACATTAAACAATTATTTTAATTTAAGCATTTAGATCATTTTAACTTTATATTTGTTTAAACTTTAAATTCAATTTCTGAAAATTTGATTTGTTGATAACCGTTTATACTAATTTAAAAAAAAAAGTAAAATGCACTTAAAATTTTTTAAATTAATTTGATATACTCATTTCATAACGTGTCAAATATTTTTAAAAAATGGTGTAATTGTAATTTATGTATTTTAAAAAAAGTTTTTATTTTAAAAATAATAGCCAATATATAATAACATAATCTTCTAGTAAATAATAAATTTATATCACCTAATTGACAACAATTAAAATTAATTCTTTGTATACAATAAATACAATGTAGATGTGTATATTCTATGCATGCAATATTGTAAAAAATAACATTCATTAATCAAATAATCTGTTTACATTATAAAAAGTAATAAATAATTTTTAGCAATCAAACTCATTTACTAATATTATAATAGTATAATTAGAACAGAGGTACTTTAAAAATATGTCAACTTTTATTGTAAAAGTTTAGCCAATATTCAATCATATAAGCTTAAAATGAATATTTAATGTTTGTTACTTGATAGTGCAAATTTCAAATTTAATCTTTGTGCAACCTAATATTGTTAAAAAATAATAATCCGCTAATAATGCAATCATCTGTTCTCGACATAAATTTATATAATTATATGATTTATATAATTTATATAATATAACAGTTATATAATTTATACATTACATGTTTTTAAATTTTCTCTTTCATTTTTAAAATTTTTATTGATTAGAAATCTTTCACACAAATTTCAGAAAAAAATAAACATATTCACATAAAATTTTGAAAATTACATTTAAATACGCATTTCGCGAAATAAGGAGTATTTGAAATATTATGTAACTTGCATAGGGGTATTTTATATCAAAAGCAATTTTTCTTACACTAATTATATCCAAAATTTAAGTATATTGATCTTATGTGTATAATCAATTTATGTTACTTCATTTAAAAAACAATAAATTTTGATGCGTATTGATCTCGTGTTCGATGTGTATATTTAATATGTGCTGTTAAAAGAAATGAATCAGCTATTAAGAAATTGGTCAGTGCAAAAAATAAAAAGCAATAAACTGTTATTTTCAACAAAACTTAAAAATAATGTTCAAAAAGCATGAAGAAATTATAATTAAAAAAATTAAAATATATTTTCCTAAAGTTTTTGTAATTGAATTTAGATACTCATTTCATAACATTAAAAACATTTATAAAAGCATGTAAATAATTAAATAGATTGGAACTTTAAACTATTATTTTCATTGATACATTCAAATAATTTTTCCTTATGCTTTTCCAAACATTTGAATTGTGATTAATATTTGAAATAAATTCCATATCACACCCTATGTACTTCATTATTCCTTTAATATTTTTTCCTTCATCCCATAGAATGTAGAACAATAATAACGAGTGCAATAGAATACATTAGAACATTTGTGTCTGGTTCAGAAATATAAACAAATTACTGAAATACATTTTACATTTTACTTTCGGTAAGAAACATTTTTTACGACATATATTAAAAAAGTCCATCATAATTCACCTAAATTAAACAAATGTATGAAAATTAATAAAATACATTGAACGTAATTTTGTAATACAAAAATGTTATTCGTCTAAATGATAACTCAGTCTGAAGAAACTTTATAAATGGCAGATTTAAGATTATATTAATTGAGATAAGAATTCTTCTTACACGTGTATTTAACATATTGAAAAAACAAGTGCGATGATTAGAGTCACAGCTAAAACGCTGTGAATATTTTACACTTAGGTTATAATTTTTTTCGGTTCGCTCACTACAAAAGTTAGGATAAAGGTTTTAAAATAAGGAAACCTCATCCCTTGTTAAATTTTAACAATACAAGAAATGTAAATGGTCTTCTTGTTTACATATCTAACAAAGGCATGGAATACGATTAAATATTTAATTTCAGTTTTAACTGTAAACGACTCGATGTAGACGTTACACAGGTTTTCTGCTCGAATGTATAATAATTATTTTGTAATTAAATATTATGAGCCCTAAAGGAAAAGACTTATTGCAAGAGGGTAAGGGGAATACGGTTAAAGTCCACACGATCAGGGGCTACGTTTTATTCATGACCGAAAACTCGAAGGATCATGGCTTCCTGTGGCCTGAAGCAACAATTTCTTAAATAAACAGTACGAAGCAAGATTCGCTTTTCCCTTTTTTTCTCCATACCGACATCCCCTTTGGTAAACCCGAGTCCACGAGGTAATTATACATACACCCTAGGGTATATACACACTCACTCTCTTTAAGATGGTGACAGATGTCAACATGAAGTGTGACATGTTTAAACATAAATATTTTCTGAATCTGAAAAGTTTTTTTTTCTGAATTTAACGAAACAAAATAACTCTTTACACTTAAAATATATTTTATTGCTTGTTGTCATTAAATAAAGTTTAGGGATAAATTTATATATGCATTTCAAATGTTTTTGTAGCTCCCTATTTCCGAAATGGATCTCTGCTACTTAAAAGTCTTTTATATTTTTTCCTGTCTGTGATATTTATTGTATTGCTTATATTATAATTTTATTGACATTGGAAAAAACAAAACGGGAAAGGCAGATCTAATTTTAAAACCCTTCCCCCATAGAATAACAAAAAATTAAATTTTGTTTTGCGCATTTCATTGCGATAGGACTGAAAGAAAAAAAAATAGATTAAGCGTTATAAAGTTTTACAAGAAACATTCAATAAAGCATATTGTGCACTAAATTAATCAGAATTTCATTCACACTTTCATAAATAATATTATAATTATTTATTATTTTTTTCATCATAATGCGCAAGCATTTTTTATACTCTATGTAGTATAATTAAATTAACACTGCTGGTCCCAGACCATGTCGGAGTTTCATAGCTTGAAAGAGTTGAGATTTTGGATAAAAATTCAAAAAATAACAGCAATTTCAAGATGTTTGAAAACAATTCATTACAGATATTAAGATTTTATTTACAAATATTTTTAGTACTTGGAAATTGCAACAATTTATATTTACAACTTTTTCAATAAAGAAAATGATCAGAGTTATAGCATTTGTAAAATTAAAACAAAAACTAAAATTTTAAGCCCAACTATCCTTGATAGTAAAACAGTAAAGTGAAGAAAAACTTAACTTTCAGAAAGTTCTACTACATCTTCGCAACAACTTTAACAATTTTCATAAAAAATAAAAATTTCTAATTTTGATCCCACGAAAAATAATGGAAAATCTAAAATTCTATTTAGCGGCTAAACTATAAAACTAACAAAAACGATGAGTGAAAAAAATTAAGCACCTCGAAAAAGTCTAGGATTTCGTTTCTTGATACAAAGAAAATAATTTACAAAATTTTTTTTAAAGCAATATCAACAAATTTGTTATTAAATATTTTTGAGAGAATGCGTAGTTTTTAATTTATTCTTGAAACAGAACATTAAAAAATTGAATTTTTGATAAAATGATGCAAGGTATGAAAAAAATGGAAAAATCTATACAGCTAAAAAATATCTATGAATTTGTCATTAATCAATTTTTGTTGGAAAGCGTAGCTTTTTTCAATCATGAAAAATGAAATTAAATAAAAATTGGACAAACAGAAATTTCCAATTTGCACAAAATATGAAAAAAATTAATTTTTAAAGTTGCCCACCAAAGAAAAAGCTACATATTTTTTGTAAATAATTTGTTAATAGGACATGTAGTTTTTGGTTTATTCGTTATTAAAATAAATTAATATTTAATCTCACGAAAAATAATGAAAAATCTAAAATTCCATTTAGCGGATAAACTATAAAACTAACAAAAACGATGAGTGAACGAAATTGACCATCTCAAGAAAGTCTACGAATTCGTTTGTTGATTGTTTTTTTCAAACAATTTTAGTTTAGTAGTTTTTACTTCATTCGTAAATAACAACATTAAAAATCAAAATATTATATTGTTATACAAACGACACAAGATACAAAGAAAATAATTCAACATAAGTTTTTTCAAAGTAATATCTACAAATTTTTTATTAATTATTTTTTAAAAAAATGCGTAGTTTTTATTTTAATCTGGAAACGGAACATTAAAAAATAGATCTTTGGATCAAATAATGCAAGGTATGAAAAAAAATTGGATAAAGCCATACAGCTAAAAAATATCTATAAATTTATCACTAATCACTTTTGGATGGAAAGCGCATCCTTTTTTAGTCATGAAAAATAAAATGAAACAAAAATTGCACAAACAAAAATTTCTAATTTGCACAAACTATGAAACAAATTAATGTTCAAAGTTGCCAATCCAAGAAAGAGCTACATATTTTTTGTAAATAATTTGTTAATAGGACATGCCGTTTTTTTTCGTAGTTTACATTATATTATATTAATAAACAAAAATTTTTCACTTTGTAAAGGATCGAAAAATTTGTTAATAATCATTTTAGATAAGGCGAGTAAATTTTCGTGCAATCATGAAATATAAGATTAAAAATATTAAACAATTAAAATTTCAGAAGCACGTAAATAGACAAAAAATTGAAAAGGCAAAAGTTGTTTATAAAATAATATATAAATTTATTATTAATTTTTGTTATGAGAATATATTAAAAACAGAAAAACTAACTTCTTGGAAGAACTATAGAAGCTACAAGGCCTTTTGATTTAATAAAATTTTAGGTCTGAATTATATCTATAAATTTGCATAGAACCACAACATTACGCTGACATGCTTCTTTTTGGTTTCAATCGTAAAAATAACATTGAGAAACCAAAATTAAATTTATAGAAAACAGATCCAAGTTGCAGTAAAATATATAATAAAATTTTTTTTTATGTGGATTCATCAGTTCTAGAAATATCGTTTGTACGATATATAAAAAGCACGTGGCCTAAAATAAAGCTTCGGGGGACACCAACAAATATTTTTCTTTTAGATGTTATTTTACTTGGATTCATAAAAAAAGTTTGATTTTTATAACAGCTGTACAAGATGTTAATAATCTAAGAAAACCTAAATTTGAAGTTTGTATCGAATTGCTTCAAGACTCTCAAATCGCGACAGAAAGCTCGATAAAATTTTATAAGAAGATTCTTCCGAAAACTGATAAAACCACAAATTGAATTAAAAGTTTTTTTTTACGGGAGCAGCTTTATACATATGGGTTGGATCCTTCAAGTACCTTAATTTATATAATTTTCATTTTTATAAACTGCGAATCTATTGGTGCATGAGTTTTGATTAAAGAATAAGAAAATTTAGTCGAATTCACTTTCCGATTAAACAAGAGCATATAAAATTGTAGGGAAATCTATACAAAGACCAATATAATTAAGTTGTTACAATTTTTGTAAACGTTTTAATACTCTGGTAGCGAAATTAACTTTTTTTTTTAAATTATTCATATTTAAAACAGTGCAGATTTAGAAAAACAATTCAGATTAGTATATTTGGATCAGGACAGGTCAAAAGGATCAACCGTATCTGCATTTCCACTTCCTAAACTGATATAATAGAGCTTCCACGCCTCTAATTCCTATAGTCTTTGGGTGATAAGAACAGCTTTGTAATCTTAAGATCCAAGAATTTGAAGTAGGATGTTTGGCATTCACGTTAACAAAGTTTACTACAGCTTTTCGCTCAGACTGCTTGTCTGCTTGGTTTGAATAGAAATTGCTTGAAATTATCTCGTTTCTCGTAAACTAATGCACGTATTCAGTCGCGTAATAATAGAAGTTTTCATTACGAAAATGAGCAGTAAATTATTTTCTATGCGATTAGTTTCCCTTTTGGATAATCATCCACTTGAATTACATAATTAGTGAAAAGTTGCGCTAATTAGGATAAGAGCACCAATTCTTGGCACCCCACCAATTGTTCGCACCCTTCTCTAATTTCTTAAGTTATAGATTGTATTAGCAAGTTTTTTAGCCAATAATTTGAATCTGCTATAATTTTTGAGTGTAATGAATATAACATTGACATAGCGCAATAAAATTTTTATTAAAAATTATATAAATTCACGTTTTTGGCATGCTATTAATTGAGCCTCGGTAACAAGAATTGGTGCTCTTACCCTTCATTTGGAGACTATACAATGTAATTTATGGAAATATGTTTAAAACCAGTAGCTTTTTTATAACAAATAATTATTTTAATTTTTCAAGAAACATTATAAATTTAAATACATTAGCATAAGGTACTTAATAATGATATTTTGTATTTTGAAATACGAAAACTATTGTCTTTATATAGATGTTAATGATTTCAAAGTATTTAAGTATGTAAAAGAAAATTACCTTTTTGATCTTAATTTTATTCAGGAAAATTTTACTGTTGGTGTTAAAAGATTTGGTAAATACAAAAAAATTATAAAAAACTATAAATATTAAGTAATTAATTACGAAATATCTTGTGCTAATCTTTCATTAAACTTAGCAGTCACGTTTTTTATCATTTTCCTTTTCCCGCAGAATGATCAATTTATTTGTAATAAGAATTCATCTTCGAAAATACCTCTGCAATAATAATTATTATTTAACTTTTTAACGAAGAACACAGAAAATAATAGGCATTCAATTTTGCCTAAGGTCATTTTTTGAAAATTATTTTCAACTTCAATTATAGTCGCTCTGGATCAATGCAAAAACTTAAAACCTATTTAAAATCTTTTAATATTCTCATCCAATATGAACCAATTGAGGTTTAATTTTTTCGCAATATTTTATGACGGCTCTCCTTTGTTCAAAATGATTTTTTTTTTACTGTAAATATATTATAGTTTTTTAAAACGAAAATTTGAACTTCTAATGGGTCTTTGATTTTCGCGAGATAATACTTAATTGAGATAACCAATAATTCACTTGCATGACTTTTTAGTCAATTTTTAAAAATAAATAAAATCTATTTATTAAAGAGTGGAAGTTAGGTGCATTTGTTTATAATAATTATTTGAATTAATTCAAAAAATTTTCAGATTTCTACATAAAACAATCAGGAGCCCTTCAGAAAATATATATTTTAATAATTAGAAAAGAGCAGCTGCTTTTAATTATTCATAATCGTATTGTCATTTTTCTCATGTTTTATGTGAAAGTAAATGTAAAATCCTCATTGCAAATCACAAAAGAAAAATATTATTTCTTCCGCATATTATACCAATTTTCTGTGCAGTTATTACATTGTTTTATCACCCAGTTTGTTCAATTTGAAAATATTTACAAGAGTGTCACACTTGAGAAGGTAAATAAGATACAAACTTTCGTTTTTGCTAAGCAAAAAGTGATTCTCTGTATAAAATAATTTTTTGAAGGTGCTTGCTGGATCTAGAAGTCTATCGATTATTTGCAAATCAAAATACATTAAAATCCATCACAAAGGTAACCTTTGAGCGATTTTAATCAAAAAAGTACATTTGGCACACTCTGGCACACGTCGTTTAATAAGTTTTTCTATGATAATATGATTTGAAGAATTATTGTAGCAGAAAAAATAGATATAAAAAAATAGAATAGTAGAAAAAAATATTTATTACATTTTAAACCATTTTTCCCCTGTACATTTTTTTCTCGAAATTCTATCGAGTCCCCATGATCTTAAAGATATGAATTATGATTTTCAACGTTTTCTATGCAAAAAAAAATATTTACTCCGCTAGTACCTGAATTACGGCGAGTTAAAGTAGAAGGAGAAAATAAAATTAAAATGCTAAGAAAAGGGGTTTTTCGGGTTTATTTAGAAAACGGTTAAGGCTAGAAGTCATTATCTAGGAAAAGAGATGCGGAATGAACTTTCTAATATAAGAATCTATTTGGTGAATGTAAAATTTTTTAACTTTTTTGAAAAGTGTCCAAGGGCAAACGCCGTTCAGCGAAGGCTTATAGGCAGTTTTAGAATATCAATTTTTAAAAAAAACTACTGAATGATAGGCCACTTTAAAAGAATTCTAGGCTAAATAGATACATATTTAAAAATCTGCCCGCCGAGCGGGCACAATATCATAACGCGCTGCTTGCGCAGCTCGCTTCACTTGCAAGTTTAGCGCGCCTAGGGCGCGCTAATGTTAGTTCTCGCGCTGCGCGCTCAATCTTTCTACTTACCCCACATTTTTACGCATTTTACATTTCTATTTGGTGATTGTGAATTCTCTTTAGTTAAAGCTCCTTCAGCTTTAACGAACTCATTATCGTTACGTATCTCATGCTTGGCACTTTATTTCGTCGAAAATGCGAACTTTTTTACATTATGATCAACTCTATTATATCAAATATATAATATAATTATTTCTGTAGCTCGGTCTGGGGCTATTTATATAGATATTGCAAAATGAAGTACAAAACTGCTTTTTAATGATTATTAAAATATCTTTTTTTTATTTTGCATTACATTTTATTCTTAGCCATCCTGAAAAATGTAGAATCATTTTAATAAATTCATATTATTACCATTCATGATATGCAGTAGCATCGAAACAAAAATATTTTTAGTGTCTTATTTTTATCATGAAAAAATGCGCATTCTAATTTTTAAAAAATTCTTAATAAACATTTTACTGTATCTTCTGCCTTTTTCCATAAATCTAATTTTTTTTATATAAAAATATTACTGTAGTTTAAAATAAACTGGTAGATATTTTTTGGTTGAACAACATTTATCTTTTAATTTTGTTCGTCTCTGCTGTCGTTTTTCCAAAAATTTATTTTTTTTACTTTTTAATCTTATTTTTTACGATTGAAAGAAAATCTAATCGTCATACATAAAAATAAATATTAACAAATTTATAGATCTTCTTGGTGTAGACAACTTTATTATGTTAACTTTAGTTCTCAACTTTTCACGTTTTTCGAAACATTTAAATTTTTAATTATGAATGTTATTTTTTACGATTAAAACAAAAACTGAGCGTTATATTAAAAATTATTTATGACGAATTTAAATGAAATTTCGCTATTTTTTGCGAAATCAACTTTTCTCTATTTATTTTTTCAAACCCTGTGTCGTTTGTCCAAAACTTTAATTTTTTTATTTTTAATCAGGCTTTGAAAAATAAACGTGCCTACAGTATACAGACTACAGACTACAGACTACAGACTACAGACTACAGACTACAGACTTCAGACTCACGACTACAGACAGACAGACACCTTCGTAAAAATAATTTTTTCTGATTCAGGGGGTCTCAAAACATGGAGAATGGGTGAAAACCGACAAAGTGAAATTTTACATAAAACCAATACCTATTCATTAGAATTAGAATGTAAAAATAGTCTACATTTAAAACTTTCAGTTTTTTATAAACTGTCTATACTAAAATTTGTGTGAGGATTCAAAAATTCTGATGAGATTCTTCTAGCATTTCCTCTATCTGCAAGTGAATTTTTAAGTAACAAGTAATATTAGGTAAAATAAGGAAAAGATAATTTAAAAACATAAATATTAATCATATTAACAACATATTCAATAGTGTTTAAATAATTATAAAAACACGACCTATTATTACACTTTACGGTGCATTATACGTTTAGCACTCATTATTCTAAAATTATGCAATTAGAAAATTGTATGCGGCTTTGTGGGAAAAGCTGTCAGATAATCCATGTAGTAAAATGTCGGCCTTTGAAAATAATAGCCGTTTAAAAACCCCGTTCATATTTCATATGGTTGCTGATGCAGTGCATTAAAAGTGCGTGTAGCTCATTAGAGTTTACGTTGCAGAATCGAGCAAGCGATAAAGTTACAAGAATGGTCAGTTAGTAAATTCATATTAAACGTGAAGTCGAGATTATTATTCCGAACTCATGCAGTTTGAGGCACGGAAGCTTTTTATGTTTTGAAAAAAAAATCAAAATGTTTAGAATAGAATAAGTTTATATTTGAATTAGGTGAATTTAAACCGCACGGAAAAACAAATTGTTTAAAAAAGTTTAGAAATATTCATGGAATCTTTGACGGGAGCGAACATTTTGAAAATGATAAATAAGTTATAATGAAATATTTTTAACTCTTTAAAAATTAATAAAATGGAGTCTTGAAATTTTCGATAATTCTCTGGCGAAAAAGTTTTTCATTTAGTATAAGTAATTAAAGTAATAAATAAAATTAGTTGTGTAGAAAATTATAGCACAGTTGTAAATATTTTTAATTCTGCTCAAAAGAATATTTAATCAATGCCTACATGGAAAAAATGTGCGCTATTAATGAACGAAGTCCCAGACAGTATGGGGAAATATACTTTCGCAGACAACATTAGAACAAAGAAGAAAAATGTTTTCCATGATTTTAATGTATTTATTTTCAAGGACTGTTTTAACTCTCTCTTTTATTTAATTTATGTTATTTTTTTGTTGACGTTATTAATATAATTTATAAAAAAAGTTTGTGAAATATTATTTTATCTTTTTCTCACTAGATGAAATTGAAAATTTTAATATTTCAAATCAGACGAAAATTAACATTCTTTAGAGAGAAGCAACTTTTTTCTTTATATCGGAAAAAAACATTAAAAATTCAAAATCATATAATAGACCTCGCAATTAAACCAGACATCATTTTTTTCTGTCAAATTTAAGGAAAAGTAAGTATTAAAAATTTGTTTGTAAATTTAGTTCCGTCTTTCATTCACTTGTGACTAAAATATTTTTAAAACGCACTGAAGAAGGAGCAAATGAGTAATTTTTTTCAAAAGAAATTTCAATTAAAATGGGAAAAAGTTTTAACAAAAAATCTAGTATAGTCAATTGTTCGTATATTACCTGAAAATTCTAAAAAATAGTAAACATACTTATTTTTGTTAATTGCCAACATAGTGAATGTTTTTTTAAACTTCTTGAAAATGCAGTTTTTTTAAAATCTTACTTATAATTTTATCTTTTTTGAGCAATAGGTCTTAATAGGTACTTTATAAAACTCGAACTTTTTAATTTTTTCTTGTATTTGCTTAAAATTTCTGTTTAAATAATGAAGGCATTCTATCGGGCTTACGGAACCATAACAATATTTCAGGCTGGGTAATAGTTTTCTAATTTAATTTTTAATTAAATCTTGTAAACAGTGCAATATATTACAAAACAACAGGAGGGGTTCTAAGCTTTTTTGTTTCTACCGTTGTTTTCAATAAAAATTAGAAAATTTTACTTAAAAGAGTACATATTATTATCACCAATTTATAAATAAATTAAACTGTTTTAAATTGGGACTTTCGCTGAAATTAACTTAAAGAATTTTTAAAAAACAACCTCTAGTTTGTAATTTTAGGATTTAAAAAAACTCCGGATTGATGAAATAATAAGAAATCTCACGTGGACTAAAAAAGCCATATTTTGGATAGGAAAATATATTTTTCCAATATATTTGGAAGTTTTTCATTATTCAGGGAAAATTATCGTTTCGAAGGTAGTATTATATATACATTGTGTATGATAATTTTTCCAAAGACTTCAGAAATAAAGAAATCCTACGGCCCCTTGGAAAATGGTACAGTTTTTAGGTAACTTTACCAGTGTAAGATAAGAAATGACCAGAAATATAACGGAGAAATTCTCCTACGCAATAAAAAATTTTTCTTTAAAAATTTAGAAAAAAATCCCAATACTTTACACAAAGTATTGTTTTACCAGTTTAAAGTGAAAAATTACCCGAAGTATAATAGTTAATTTTTCCATAATCATTGATAATTTTTCTTTTAAAATTGAAAAAATTTTTTTCAACATCCAAAAAAAATTCTAGGAAAATTCACTAACGTTGAAAGAATTACTGACATTGTTATGAAAATTTCAGAAATAATTTATCGAAAAATCCCCTCCCCCCAATTACCTTAATCATGCAAGCTTGCCCAAAATTCTGATCGGTAGGATTCCGTAAACAATGGAAAAATTGTTTAAATTATTCTGGAATTTTCCCGTTGTAGTTTTTTTGAAAACTTTTTAAATACGTAACAAATTTACCGAAATAATTAGGAACTTTTCCCAAAATTATTTCCTAAAAAATTCCATAAACACCAAAAAATTTTCGAAGTAGTTATGAAATTTGTAAAAATACATTAGGAAGTTTTTAATTTACATACAATTTTTAAATAAATAAAGTTTTAGGGTTGAACCAATTCATGTAGTAAAGAACATAATTTAAGGATGTGTATATTTCATTACAATATTACTTAAGATGAACAAAATTTAAAACTTCGATTGTTTAAGTAAGTTTTGTTAAAACAACTTATTTAATAATGGCTGTTAGGCAGCTTCCATAAGGGATGCCCCAGCTTTTTGTCCGATTATCGACCCCCCCCCCCCCCCCCTAAAACTGTGACATCTTTTATAGAAGCTTGCTTACGAAAAAATTTATAGCAGCATTTAATCCGACGGAAAAATAAGATAAAGTCCATATGCTAGTTGAAAGCTTTAATATTATTTAATGAAAAATAGTATTTTAATAATATGTATTTGTATTGCAACATTAACTTTTCAATAATTATTGGTCTGCCCAGGAAACTAAGTGCGTAGACAATTTTTTATAACTGTTTAATGTTGTTTATAACTTTTCCAGTTATATTCATTTTTTGCGACTAATGTCAGTCTAATAATAAATTAAAACGATTTGAAGAAAAAATAGTTTTTCTGTAGAAGACTGATATAGTGTTGATTTTCTTTAAAGAAATTTGTTGTTCTGACAAATAATTACTATAATAAGAAGGTTTTTTTAGAGATGAAACATCGTATAAACAATAAATAAACAATATTGTCGCTGTACTAGTGAAACTATTTTTAAAAACCAAAAAAGTAAGAAAATTATCTACTTAACGTTAGGAAAAACTTATTGCAGAGTATTCCTAAAAAAATCCTTATAGAAAAAAATAGAAAATTTTTTTTCGGATAAGTTGTAAAAAGAGCCCAAATATAGAAAAAAATTCCTTATAATTTTTAATTTTTTAACACACATAGATTTCTAACTATTTATTACATTTAATTAATTGTTTCATGTACATTAGTATTTTAAATTATTGATTATCTTCTGTAAGATCATTATCTATTGTAGGATCGTTTCCCTTAACTGCCAACGGAATTTGTTTTTTATATCATTTGTCACAAAATATGTTTATGAAATTTGAAAATATTGTTATTCATTACTGTTAGATAATATCATTCGTTAATAAATATTTGGCATTGGCATTAACATGAAATTTTAAGTAAAAATTAAGAAATTGCTTATACATGTTAATCTTAAATTTATTTTAGAATTTTTCTATACAAAGAAATCTGAAATCGATTCTAAATTTTATTTTTAATTGTCATTCGAAAACCAAAGTTCACATTTTAAAAATTTTCCTTTCACATACGTTTTTACGTCGTTTGTACTGTTTGTAAATTTAAAATATTTTTGATATTACCCTCTTGGTTTCCCGGGTAGAGGAAAATCAAAATGTCGGATCACCACCTCAAAATGGAAATTTGTCAAATTTTCTTTTTGCCTACGCTTGTACTTTATTTGTGCTGTTTGTCCATCTAATATTTTTGTTTGAACCCTCCTGCTTACGAAACTTCGGGCGAAATTGATTACGAGAGCCTAACTTCAAGCATCTCTCCGAAATTCAAATTTCACAAATTTTCTTTTTGAATACGTTTGTGCGTCATTTTTACTGCTTGTGCTTTTAATAATTTCGTTTGTACCCTCTTGGTTGCCCGGCTAAGGAAACTCTTAATTTTGAGCCATCCCGACATACGACATCAAACGTTAGCAGAAAGAATAATTAAAAAATTCAAATTTCGGCGGGATAACGTAAAATATTGATTTTTCCTTATCTGGGCACTAGCCGGAAAACCAAAAGGGTACATAAAAAAATATTAAATATACAAACTGTACAAAAAAGACAGACGAACGTATGCAAAAGGAAAATTCAAGAAACTTGAATTTCGGGCGAATGACACGGAATTTTTATTTTCCTCTAGCCGGGCAAACCAGAGGGTACAAACGTAAATATTAAATGTACAGACAGTGCAAGCGACGTACAAACGTATACAAAAAGAAAATTTGAGTTTCGTGGGGATGAAAGGAAATTTTGTTTTTCCCCCAGCTGTGCAACCAAGAGGGTACAAACGAAAATATTAAATGTACAAACAGTATAAAGAACGTAAAAACGTAAGCAAAAAGAAGATTTGGAAATTTTAAATTTCGGAGGCATAGCAAAAACGGCGTACAAATGTAAGAAAAAAGAAAATTGGAGAATTTTGCATTTTGTGAGAATGACACGAAATTTCTTTTATCTCCCAGCTGGGCAACCAAGAGGGTACGAACGAAAATATTAAATTTACAAACAGTATAAACAACGTAAAAACGTAAGCAAAAAGAAAATTGGAGAATTTTGCATTTCGGGGGAATGACACGAAATTGTGTTTTCCCCCTAGCCGGGAAACCAAGAGGGTACAATCAAAAATATTGAGTGTACAAACAGTACAAACGACGTACAAACTCAAGCAAAAAGTAAATTTCAGAACTTTGAATTTCGAGGCAATAGCACGAAATTTTGATTTTCCCCCAGACGGGCAACCAAGAAAGTAAGTACGAAAATATTAAATTTGCAATCAGTACAAACGACGTACAAACGTAATCAAAAAAAAAATTTTTAATTTTTTAATATCAGAAGGATTGAACGAAATATTGATTTTCCCCTAGCCGGGCAACCAAGAGAGTACAAACGAAAAAATTAAAAGTAAAAACAGTATAAACGACGTACAAACGTATACAAAAAGAAAATTTGACAATTTTGAGATTTGGGGGGATGCGTGAAGTTAGGCCCCCGAAATCAATTTCGCCCCTAATTTTGTAACTAGCAGAGTACAAACGAAAATATTAAATATATAAAGAGTGCAAACGATATACATACGTGTGTTAAAGAAAAATTTAAAAATTGTGGACTTTGAGGGGGGGGGGGGCGTCTTCACGGGGGTGTCACTTAAAAAATAAATATTTTTGAAACTTAAAGAATTTCCATCAATTTTGAATTGAATTTTTTCAATGTCTGGTCTCACGCTTTAAAATCCTGTAAGTCTCAAAATTTTGTGATTGTTTAAAAAACGTTATAACCATTAACTTATTTTGCAAAACACTAAAATTTTACTGTGTTTGAACTAAATTGCTAGAATGGATTGACCTATTAACCTATTTGCCTTTTGTAATTGATGATTCTGTACTGACATATTATTATTATTATTATTACACCATTAAGCCGTTTCCCTTTCGTTGTAGGCGTGACTCACTTAATGGGAGGGGATTAGTGTGAGGAAGGGGTTATACAATTTTTAGATTTCTTTTTAAATAAAATACTTATAAAGACTTTACTTTCAGTTTTTTATATAAAATAATAAAAACGTGTTAGCGTATTGGCCACCATTATATTTTCGATTTTACCTGATTAAATATTGTTCATGTTACACTAAAGCTGCTAGAGGAACGGATGTGTAAAATGGAATATCTCCTAATTCCGAAAGTCATAGTAATAATTTATTAGTCACTCAATTCGATTAGCGCTGCTGCATAATTTCAAAGGACAGTACTAATGGATTTCCGCTAAATGTATATTTCAAAACGAAATTCAGTATATCCGGGTTCTAAAATGAAAAAATAAAAGATTCATCACCAACATGTTGAAATTTTGCTTTCAACTTAGCAAATACATTTTGAAATAATAGACATTTTCTATCGATTTTGTACTTAGTTATAGTCTAAGTTTCTTATTTTAAGAAATATTTTATTTCGGAATTCCGTTTTCTAGAAATTTCGTTTTCTATTTATATTCATTAATTATTTTTATAGATATTTCAGATTTTATGCCCAAAATTCTATTTTTTAGCATTTTAGAAAACCTGCAGTGATATTTCTCAAAAATGTCTGTTTTATAAATATTTCCAGAGATATTTCACTTTATGTGGAAAAAAATACTTTTTAATAATTTAACATACAAATCTTATAAAATCTTATTTTGGTTAAATGTTCAATCTATCTTTTGTTCAATGCTATAAATTTATATTTTTTATTGTAATTTAATCTTTTATAGTTGAAAAATAATGTATATTATTGAAAAATTATATTTTTTGGTATCGAAAAGCAATCTTCTTGGTTAAAAATTCGTATTTCTAGTTTTAAAACTAAACTGTTTTGTAGAAAATTTGTTTTTATGTCTTTAATAATTTAACGTTTGGTAAAACAGATTTATAAAAAATAGATTTCAATGGTAAATAAAAAAAGTTAAAGTCAACCAAAAAAAACGAAGTTTCAACAAAATAATTAATTTCTTAACCAAAAAGACGAATTTTTAACAGAACGGGTTACTTGTCTTACCAAAAAGGATATTTTGAATAAAGTTCTTGAGTTTTTAATAAAACACATAAATTAAAAAAATGGTTTTATTTTTTTCCAGATACATGTACTTATGACTAAGAAGATGAATTTATAATTTTTATGTAGAAAATCAGAAAATTTCAAAAAGTAGTTGAATTTAAACAAAAAAATAGCCAAAAATTCAATAGTTAGATAGTTAATTTAAAAAAATAATTTGTAACAACAAAGCAAATTAGTAACAAAACTTCTAATATTTCTGCCAGAGGAATAAATATTCAACTAAATCTATAAATATTCAGCTACAATATTAAATTTTTTTAATTAAGAAATTAAATGACAAAAACAACAAATTATTTTTCTCTGCAATTATTAAAATTCTAACTAAGTCATTGAATGTTCTACCAAAAAAATGAAATTTTAATTAGAAAGAATAATTTTCTACCAGGACCAGAACATTTTTCAACAAAATACATAAATTTTTAATAAATCAGTTAAATTCTTAAACAACAATAAAAAATCTTTATCCAGAAAAATGAATTTGTTAGAAAGCATTTTTTTCAGTCGAACAAATATAAGGGACACATAGCATCATAATAAAATATTCTCTGCATTTCATGAGATTAAATAACTTAAATATAAAAAAATTAATAATTAAAAAACAATGCAAAATTATATATTTAGCATAAAACACTTTATAGCGAACTACATATATATTTTAAATCTAAAAATAGTAGGGAATCATTTTGTGATCAAAAGAAAGAAATTTCCGGTGTAAGGTTTTACAAAATGAAAAATATAGGATTTTATAAAGCATAGAATCCATTTCCGACGAAAGAAAATTCGTAATTTTTTTCGAGAGGTAAATATTAACACGTACTCAGCGCCCCAAATATGACACAGAAATCAAAAAAATACATTTTTACTTATTATTGATACTTTTTAGCAATTTGCCTTGTCTTTTTCATATAAATAATTACTAATCGAAAATTGGAATATTTTCCATGAATTCTTTAACTATTTTTAATCGTTTAAACAATCGTTACTTATTTACACAGTTATTTATTTCTTACAAATGTAAAAAAATCGTATTTTCTTATTGAAATGTAATTTTTTGTCATTGTTTGCACACGTAAATTTGCCTAAGATCATCATGTAATTACTTAAACACTTATTTTTGTGTATTTTCAAAATTTCAAAAAATTGAGTCAGAGATATCAGCTTGTTTTTTAAATTAGTATCCCATGTTTTGCTGAATAATTATATAGTTTTCTTACATGCCTTTTAATTTTTAATAAATTTTCAGTTTGAAAATATTTTTTGCTTTTACAGTTTTTGTTTTTATATCTGAAAGAATAAAATAAAATAGACATTATACAATTATGTTTCTGATTGCGCAATGTATAGAAGAAATACATTAGCCACTTTTTAATTGTTTAAACGAATGTAATTTGTTCAAATAAATAATTTCTTAAAGAGTAGTCTATTCTAATAAAATATTTATGTTATTTTTTATGCAATTAATTTTTTTTTTTTTTTTAATTTTACTACTTCTCGAAAACATTTAATATTATGTTTAATTCAGAAAAAACGACTTGAAACATTTATTTGTAGAAATATTTGTTAAAACACATTATATTTGTTTTAATATTCGAAAAATGGTGCATATATTCTTTTTATACACTCTACAGTCGAAAAAATAATTTTATGTGCCATATTTTATTTCGTTCTTTTAGTTATCAAAAAAT
Source organism: Druon quercuslanigerum (assembly GCA_010014905.2). NCBI lineage: Eukaryota > Metazoa > Arthropoda > Insecta > Hymenoptera > Cynipidae > Druon > Druon quercuslanigerum. The sequence continues at coordinate 51,190 of JAAAKG020171946.1, forward strand.
AACTGCTTGGGCAAATAAGAAATGTTTAAACAATTACAAAATATATAATTTGCATAAAAAATGTGATTATTTTTTGAAATTTTTTGGAATAAATAATTGTTTAAATAATTTACATTTTTTTAAACAATTTGGAATTGGTTTTAAAGTCATGTTAAATATTAAAATTGTCGATTAGTAATTCTTTGTATGAAAAAGACTACAATAATCCTAAAAATGCAGTTTTTTATTTTTGGTTCATATTTGCGGCGTTGCGGGGAGGCTGAGGATGGGTTGGAAATAAAAACTATTAGTACATTTTTTGATTTTGCAGACCCTCCTCTTTAAACTCTATAACGTTTGGCATGTTTCGATGAAACCCTGGAACATGAGTTCCATTTTTCGACAATTTAAAATTTCACCATGTTAACTAAATAAGATTTTGAAATCCCTAGTGGAAAGTGTTCATATTCGAATTTCAAAACAAAAAATCACCGATTTTCTTTCTCCGGAAACGGAAACTCTCTGGCAGTTATCATAGGCGAAGAGCTTTACGTAGTCATTATGTATCATAAATTACAGAAAATATGCAATATTGCTAAGTAAGATCTATGCTGTTTAATCCAATCACAACAACCATGTCAAGCCTTCCACACGGATCTCCTACAACTAGAAAATGATTTGGGTAAAAGATCAAAATTTTGGTTAAGTCAACCTTAGAATATGGTTATTATATGGAGAACAATACCTTTGGTTGACCCACGCAAACTTTTTGGTTGGTACAATTTTTTTCGAGTATTCCATATCATTAGTTTATTACTAGCAAATATTTTGGTTTATCTGTGTAAAACTTTTAGTTAATCCAAGCAAATAGTCTGCTCGATACAACAGACTATTTTAGTTAATTCTAATAAGTTTTTATGCTGACCAAAAACTTTTATTAAATGAACCAAATGGATTTTTGTCAAAGAATCAAAAATATTGTTCAAAAAACCGAAATAGTTACTGAAATAAATCAAATGCGGCTAACCGAACGATTTTATTAAATAAAGAAAGTTGTTTTTCTGGATGTAAAAGCAAACATTAAATAATTCATGCATTAAAAAATTAAATCATTTTGCATCATATCATAATAGTCTAATATGCGCATAATACAATCGATACATCAATAATTTCCTTCCATAAATTTTAATATATTATCTAAGAATATACACCACTATTTTGTATTATTTATAATTATGTATTGTATTAATTCGCAGGATAACTTTAAACTCTCTCCAAATGTAGAATTGTCCTTAATTTACTAAACTAATCCGCTCATTTTTTATGAATAAATATTTTTCGTAAAAAAAGTCGAGGAAAGAAGAGAGTATATAAAAAAGAAAAAAGACTTTATAACCATCTTTCGCCAGAACATGACCACATCTCAACATTGCCTAAACCTCTCGTGTTGGGAGATTCAGCTACTCGCAAGAGGTCTCGGTACTCTCTAGGAAAAGATGAAGGCAGAAAGCGAAAGGAGCAGACATAATCGAGGGACAAAGAGAAAAAAAGGGAACGAAAAAGTGAAGAGCAAGATGGAAAGAAGGGTTTAAGTCCTTCTTATATATCTATAGTGATATAGTCTACATCTATATATGTATGAAGACGGCTTATGGACCAGCAGCAGCACCAGCAAAGAAAGAACCATTCCTTAAGAGGTGCACCAAGGATGCACCAGGTGCTGGATGATCGCGTAAAGATCTCTCGTTAAAGTGTGCGTCTCTCAGAGAAATCGTTAAGGGACACTATGCTGCATCGTCTTCTAGAATGAACTCCCATTTTCCTCCCGCGATTGGTACTTGACGGAAATTGGATGAGAAACTTTGTATGTATACTATACATTCTCTACATTCAGTGCAACGAGAAATTTCATTTCGAAGTGGAATTTACTTCCCTTTAAAAAAAACTACATTTGTGCTCGTTCAATGATTTCAGTTTATAGAATTTATTTACACTGGGTTAAACCTATTTACACTGTGAAATGGTTCTTCTGGAAACTTCCAATAAATGTATTTGAAGTGTATTGGCGAAACGTAAGGTAATATTACAATACATGATGTTGTAGTTTCCAAATGCTAGTATTGGCGTTCTACCTCACGTGTATTGGAATTTTTACAATATCTCATAGATTTCGTGCAACGGTATTGTACACTCAGAAAAATAATCTGCGACTATGATCACAATTGCTGTAAAACTAACCAAACTCACTGGTCAATATAGTGAT
>JAAAKG020171947.1:0-27324 GCA_010014905.2 Druon quercuslanigerum
ATTGAAATTAGTTGAAAATGTAATTATTAATTCTAATTTTTATAAAAATATAAAGTAAAAATTGGGTGAATGATAAAAATCAATATAAAAGTAAGAGCGCGCTCATGGTAGTCTAGTTAAATTAAACAATAATGTTATAAATTATCTTTTTTTGTAGAAATGTCAACTATTTTGTTGAATGTTCATTTCTTGGGTATATATAATTTTTTTTTTAAAGTTAAAATTTCCTTTTGGTATAAATTTTTTTTTAACTTTAAATTATTTATAACCAAAATTCACCTTTAAGCAGGAAGAATAAAAAAGTGAAATATTTGACTTACCTCTCAGTTGGCTGTGAAGAATGAATTGCCGATCCCGAAATCATGATGTCTTTTATACCCTTACACTTTCCTATTAAGAATTTTTATCATGTCTGTCCCGTAAATTAGTACAACTCTTGCCTACCCGCAACTCTGTTAAACATCACTGCAGCAGTCAAGGGAAAAATATTGTCCGTCTTCAAAAAAAATTTTCTTTTTAAAAATTAAAAAATTTATGTTCTGCAATTTTGCAGAAGTATGAATAAGATTTTTATTCATTTATCTTAAATTAATAAAAAATATATTTTTATTTTTAATGTTTTCAATTAAAATTTGATTAATTTGGAATATTTACAGTTTTGAACGTTTTTGTTGGCCTATTTATTTAATTTTTAAGATTTTCGATTTAAAATTCTTTAGTGTTTAAGATTTGCTACTGAAGACTAATCAACATTTAATTTCTGGAATAGAAAATAATATAATTTGAAAGGTTTTTTCTAATTGTTGAATTTTTATGATAGAAAATAAGGCAACTTGCAATACTTTTTTTTATAGTTTCAGTTCAAAGATTTAAAATTCAAATTTTTTATTTAATTTTTAAGATTCAAAATTGAAAATTCGGTATGTCCAATTTTCTTCGGGCTCCAGATGTTTGTGTATTTGGACGCGCTGATTAAGAATATCATAGTGAAAATTAGCGCAAATTTTATTTTCATGGTGAAATCATCAAATACCCATAAAAATCATGGTTTTTTTGCCTTTATCTTAGCCCATATGCAAAATTTCAAAAAATGTTTTTTTTAACAAAAGTTATAGATAACATCAAAATGCATATTTTTTGTTTAAACAATTTTTTTCTACGAGTAGCAGTTTTCCAGAAAATCAGATATATATCGATTTTCATATTTAAAAAACCCATAAACCATGGCTCTTCACTCTCTGATTTTCGCGGAAACTATCACTCGAAGAAAAAAATTCTTGCACGAAAAAATTTGTATTTAAATGGGATCTACAACTATTATTTAAAATATTTTTTGGTATTTTGCATATTAGCTGAGATAAATGGAAAAATCCATGAATTTTATGGTTGTTTGATGATTTCACCATGACGTCCATTTTTCTGTTTTCAATTTAAATTCTGCAAATTTTAAAATTAAAAATTAAACTTTTATTGATTTTGAATCTTCATAGTTCAAAACAATGCAATTACAATTTAATTAATTTATTTAGAGTTGCAATTTCATAATCTTCAACATTTAAAGTTTATAATATAAAATAATGCAATTTGGAAATCTTTTTTTCGAAATACTTCAATTTTGAACATTAAAAATTGAAATTTATTAAATTTTGGAGATTTACAATAAAAAATCCTTTGATTTGTACCATTTTCAATCAAAAGTTCGACAATTTTTAAGATTTCTAATTTAAAAATCATTAATTTGTAATTTTTATACTTTAAAAAATATAATATTTATCTTTTTTTGTTTAGAAATTTATTCAATTTTGAAATTTTTAATAAAAAATTTTCAAATTTTTTAGATTTGCAAAACAAAATTCTTCCATATTAAATTTTTATAATAGAAAATAAGGCAATTTGGAATTCTTTTTTCGGATTAGTTAAATTTTAAAAATTATTCAATTTTAGAGATTTACAATAGAAAATCCTTTATTTCTTACCGCTTTCAATTAAAAATTCCACAATTTTTAAGATTTCTAATTCAAAAATGATTAATTTGTAATTTTTATACTTTAAAAAATATAATATTTATCTTTTTTTGTTTAGAAATTGATTCAATTTTGAAATTTTGAAATTGAAAATTCTTAAGTTTTTAAGAATTGCAACACAAAATTCTTCCGTATTAACTTTTTACATTAGAAAATAAGGCAATTTGAAATTCTTTTTTCGGATTACTTAAATTAAATTTTTTTTTCAATTTTGGAGATTTACAATAGAAAATCCCTTATTTCTTACCGCTTTCAATTAAAAATTCCACAATTTTTAAGATTTCTAATTTGAAAATTATTAATTTGTAATTCTTAAACTTTGAAAAATATAATTTTAATATTTTTGTTTAGAAATTGATTGATTTTTGAAAATGTACAATTTAAAATTCTTCAGTTTTTAAGATTTGCAATACATCATTTTTTAAATTTAGAATTGAAATTTTTTCGGTTTTTTAGATTTTCAGCTGAAATTTCTTCAGTTTTTTTTCTTCAGTGTTTTAAATTAAAAAGTAATTAATTTTTAAGATTTATAATTAAAGTTTGAAATATTTAGGATGATTTCAGTTTAAAAAAATATACCTTTGAGCGTATTTTTACCATTTACAATTAATAATTATTTAGTTTTCAAAATTTGCAATTGAAGGCTGTTCATTATTTAACTTTTATAACACAAAATAATTCAATTAAAAATACTTTTTTTTTAAATCGTTCATTATGGAACATACAGAACTGAAATTTATTGAATTTAAAAAATTTGCAAATGAAAATTCTTCAATTTTTGAGATTTAAAATTTAAGGCTCTTCAGTATTTAATATTTAGAATACAAAAAAAATCAATTTAAAATGCTTTTTTTAATAGTTTGATTTTGAGAACTCTGAATAGAAAATTCTTCAATTTTTATCATTTCCATTAAAAAATTGTTTAGTTTTTAAGATTTTCAATTGAAGATTGTTCAATATTTGATTTTTATTATATAAAATAATGCAATTTGAAATACTTTAGTCTTTAAATAATTCAATTTTAAACATGTAAAATTTAAATTTATTCATTTTAAAAAATTTATAATTGAAATTTCTTTAATTTTTTGGATTTTCAATCGAAGAATGTTCAATATTTATGTTTTACAATACAAAATAATGCAGTTTGGAATGTTTTTTCTATAGTTGTTCAACTTTTGAAGATTCGCAATTGGAAATTATTCAGTTTTTACTGTTATCAATTTAAATTTTTACAGTTTTAATAATTTTCAATAAATATAGTATAAAAAATTTAATTTTTAACGTTTCCTATTTATAAATTTATTTAATTTTAAAGATTTACAATTAAAAATTCTTTAGTTTTTAAGATTTACAATTGAAAGCTGTTCAATGCTAAATGTGTGTAATAGAAAATAATTCAGCCTGGAATATATTCTTTTATCAGAATTAATTAAAAAATATAAATTTATTCATTTTCGGAAATTTAATTGCTGAAAAATTTTCAATTTTTTAGATTTGTTATTCAATACTGTCAAATAGGTAAGGTTCATAATAGAAAATAATTCTATTTAGAATGTTTTTTTTTACAATAGTTAAATTTCGAAAATGTAAAATTGAAATTGATTTAATTTTGAAAATTTACCATTGAAAGTTTTTTTAATTTTTACTGTTTTCAATTTAAGAATTTGCAATTTTTAAGATCGTTAACATTTGATTAAATTTTAATTATTGTAATTTAAAAAATGCCATTTTAAACGTATATTTTTTATAAATTAATTTAATTTTAAAGATTTAGAATAGAAAATTCTTTAGTATTCAAGAATTGCAATTAAAGTCTGTTCAATACCAAATGAGTATAATACAAAACAGTGCAACTTGGAATACTTTTTTCATTACTTTTATTTTGAAATTTTAGATTTACATGTAAATTTATTAATTTTTAAAAATTTAATGATTGAAAATTCTTCAATTTTTTACATTTGTTATTCAAGACTGTTTAATATTCAATGTTGATAATAGAAAAAAATTCAGTTTGGAACGTTTTTTTATAATAGCTCAATTTCGAACATGTAAAAGTAAAATTGATTTAATTTTGAAAATTTACCATTACATTTTTTTTTAAATTTTTACTGTCTTAAACTTAAGATTTTTAACATTTATTAATTTTTAATTTTTGTAGTTTGAAAAATGCAATTTTAAATGTGTATTGTTTATAAATTTATTTCATTTTGAAGATTTACAATGGAAAATTCTTTAGTTTTCAAGAATTGCAATTGAAGTCTGTTCCATACCAAATGTGTATAATACGAAATAGTACAACTTGGTATACTTTTTTATTACTTTTATTTTGAAATTTTAGATTTAAATGTAAAATTATTAATTTTGGAAAAATTAATAATTTAAAATTCTTCATTTTTTTACGTTTGTTATTCAAGACTGTTCAATATTTAATGTTGATAATAGAAAATAATTCAGTTTGGAATGTTTTTTTATAATATTTCAATTTCGAAGATATAAAATTAAAATTGATTAATTTTGAAAATTTACCATTGAAATTTTTTTTAATTTTTACTGTTTTCAATTTAAGATTTTACAATTTCAAACATTTTTAACATTTCAATTGTTTTGAATTTTTGTAGCTTAAAAAATGCAATTTTAAACGTTTCTTGTTTATAAATTGATTTAATTTTAAAGATTCACAATTGAAAATTCTGTAGTTTTTAAGAATTGCAATTGGAGGCTGTTCCATACCAAATGTGTATAATACGAAATAGTGCAACTTGGTATACTTTTTTATTACTTTTATTTAGAAATTTTAGATTTAAATGAAAAATTATTAATTTTGGTAAATTTTAATTATTGAAAATTGTTTAATTTTTTATATTTGTTATTCAAGACTGTTCAATATTTAATGTTAATGATAGAAAAAAATTCAGTTTGGAATGTTTTTTTATAATAGTTCAATTTCGAAAATGTAAAATTAAAATTGATTTAATTTTGAAGATTTATCATTAAAATTTTTTTAATTTTTACTGTTTTCAATTTAAGACTTTACAATTTCAAACATTTTTAACATTTCATTAATTATGAATGTTTGTAGTTTAAAAAATGTAATTTTAAACGTTTCTTGTTTATAAATTTATTTCATTTTGAAGATTTACAATGGAAAATTCTTTAGTTTTCAAGAATTGCAATTGAAGCCTGTTCCATACCAAATGTGTATAATACGAAATAGTGCAACTTGGTATACATTTTTATTACTTTTATTTTTAAATTTTAGATTTAAATGTAAAATTATTAATTTTGGAAAAATTAATTATTGAAAATTCTTCATTTTTTTACATTTGTTATTCAAGACTGTTCAATATTTAATGTTGACAATAGAAGATAATTCAATTTGGAATGTTTTTTTTATAATAGTTCAATCTCGAAGATATAAAATTAAAATTGATTAATTTTGAAAATTTACCATTGAAATTTTTTTAAATTTTTACTGTTTTCAATTTAGGATTTTACAATTTCAAACATTTTTAACATTTAATTAATTTTGAATGTTTGTAGTTTAAAAGATGTAATTTTAAACGTTTCTTGTTTATAAATTTATTAAATTTTGAAGATTTTCAATTGAAAATTTTGTAGTTTTCAAGAATTGCAATTGAAGTCTGTTCAATACAAAATGAATATAATACAAAACAGTGCAACTTGAAATACTTTTTTTTATTGCTTTTATTTTGAAATTTAGGATTTAAATGTAAAATTATTAATTTTGTAAATTTTAATCATTGAAAATTCTTCAATTTTTTACATTTGTTATTCAAGACTGTTCAATATTTAATGTTGATAATAGAAAATAATTCAATTTGTAATGTTTTTTTTATAATAGTTAAATTTCGAAGATATAAAATTAAAATTGATTTAATTTTGAAGATTTACCAGAGACACTTTTTGAATTTTTAATGTTTTTAATTTAAGATTTTACAATTTTTACGATTTTTACAATTTGATTAATATTGAATTTGTATAGTGTAAAAATGAAATTTTGCACGTTTCTTGTTCATAAATTTATTTAATTTTCTACAGTTCAATAACTTGATTGTTAAAAATGTAATGAATTTTTAATTTAATAGTGTCTTGTTCAGTTTAAAATTTCATATCTTTTGTTAAATATTCGCCTTTTTTCGTTTTAAAAGTTTTACTATTTTGTAGAATAGTTTTTTCTAGGGTTGAAAATTTAGCCTAATTGCTAAAAGTTTGTTTTGTATTAAAAATAACGGTTAAAAAAATATTTAATTCTTACATTTTTGTTAAAAAATTATATTCCTTCGTGAGATATTCAACTCCTTGGTTGTAAGTGAAACTACTTGATCAAAAATGCAGTTTTTTGGTTAAAGATTCTACATTTTTAATCAAAATAATTTGGTTAAAATTTTAACTAAGATCTTGGAAATTCATTTTTTTTAATAATTAATTTTAAAAAAATATAATTTAACTCTTAAATTTTTGGAGAAAATTTGTCTTTCTTAGTTGAAACATTATTTATTTATTTTTCTTTTGAAAAAATTAATCATTTTGCTAACGATTCGACTTTTGATCCTGAATTGAATTTTTAGTTGAAAATTCAACTTTTTGCAGAGAATTTGTTTTTGTTTCTGTCAACAAAGTAATTATTTAAATTCAAAATGTCACTATTTAAATTTAAATGTAAATTTATTAACTTTAGAAAATGTAAGTATTGAAAATTGTTCAATTTTTTACATTTGTAATTCAAGACTGTCCAATATTTAATGTTGGTGATAGAAAATAATGCAGTTTGGATGTATTTTTTAAATAATAGTTAAATTTCGAAGATACAGATTGAAACTTGATTTAATTTTGAAGATTTACCATTAACACTGTTTTAATTTTTACTGATTACAATATAAGATTTTACAATTTTTAATATTTGTAAAATTTGATTAATTTCGAATTTTTGTAGTTCAAAAAATGCATTTTTCAACGTTTCTTGTTTAGAAATTGATTTAATTTAACAGATTTACAAGTGAAAATTCTTTACTTTTCGAGAATTGCAATTTGAGGCTGTTTAATAACAAATGTGTATAATAGAAAATAATGCTACTTGGAATACTTTTTTATTACTTTTATTTTGAAATTTTAAATTTAAATGTAAATTTATTAATTTTCGAAAATTTAATTTTTGAAAATTCTTCAATTTTTACATTTGTTATGCAAGACTGTCCAATATTTTATGTTGATAATAGAAAAAAATGCAGTTAGGAATGGTTTTTTTATAATAGTTTAAATTTTGAAGATTTGCAATTGAAAATTTTTCAGTTTTTACTGTGTTCAATTTACGATTTTACAATTTTTAATTAATGCAATTTTGAACGTTTCTTGTGTATAAATTTATTTAATTTTGAAGATTTACAATTGTAAATTCTTTAGTTTTCAATAATTGCAATTGGAGGCTGTTCAAAACCAAATGTGTATAATACGAAATAGTGCAACTAGGAATACTTTTTTACTCCTTTTATTTCGAAATTTTAGATTTAAATGTAAAATTATTAATTTCGGAAATTTAATTATTAAAAATTCTTCAATTTTTTAGGTTTGTAATTCCAGACTGTTCAATATTTAATGTTGATAACAGAAAAAAATTCATGTGTATAATAGAAAATAATGCAACTAGGAATACTCTTTTATTAGTTTTATTTAAAAAATTTAGATTTAAATGTAAGTTTATTCATTTTGGAAAATTCAATTCTTGAAAATTCTTCAGTTTTTTAGATTTGTTATTTAAGACTGTCCAGTGTTTAATGTTGATGATAGAAAATAATGCAGTTGGGATTGTTATTTTTTAAAATAGGTCAATTTCGAAGATGTAAATTAGAATTGATTCAATTTTGAAGATTTACCATTGAAATTTTTTTAATTTTCACTGTTTCCCATTTACGATTTTACAATTTTTAAGATTTTTAACATTTGATTATTTTTCAATTTTTGTATTTTAATAAATGCAATTTTGAACGTTTCTTGTGTATAAATTTATTTAATTTTGAAGATTTACAATTGTAAATTCTTTAGTTTTCAATAATTGCAATTGGAGGCTGTTCAAAACCAAATGTGTATAATACGAAATAGTGCAACTAGGAATACTTTTTTACTCCTTTTATTTCGAAATTTTAGATTTAAATGTAAAATTATTAATTTCGGAAATTTAATTATTAAAAATTCTTCAATTTTTTAGGTTTGTAATTCCAGACTGTTCAATATTTAATGTTGATAACAGAAAAAAATTCATGTGTATAATAGAAAATAATGCAACTAGGAATACTCTTTTATTAGTTTTATTTAAAAAATTTAGATTTAAATGTAAGTTTATTCATTTTGGAAAATTCAATTCTTGAAAATTCTTCAGTTTTTTAGATTTGTTATTTAAGACTGTCCAGTGTTTAATGTTGATGATAGAAAATAATGCAGTTGGGATTGTTATTTTTTAAAATAGGTCAATTTCGAAGATGTAAATTAGAATTGATTCAATTTTGAAGATTTACCATTGAAATTTTTTTAATTTTCACTGTTTCCCATTTACGATTTTACAATTTTTAAGATTTTTAACATTTGATTATTTTTCAATTTTTGTATTTTAATAAATGCAATTTTGAACGTTTCTTGTTTATAAATTTATTTAATTTTGAAGATTTAGAATGGAAAATTCTTTAGTTTTCAAGAATTGCAATTAGAGGCTGTTCCATACCAAATGTGTATAATACAAAATAGTGCATCTTGGAATACTCTTTTATTACTTTTATTTTAAAATTTTAAATTTAAGTGTAAATTTATTAATTTTCGAAAATTTAATTATTGAAAATTCTTCAATTTTTTACATTTCTTATTCAAGACTGTCCAATATTTTATGGTGATAATAGAAAAAAATGCAGTTTGGAATGGTTTTTTTATAATAGTTTAAATTTTGTTTTTACTGTTTTTAATTTAAAATTTAAAATTTTAAGATTTTTAACATTTGATTAATATTGAATTTGTATAGTTTAAAAAATGCATGTTTAAACTTTTCTTTTTCATAAATTTATTTAATTTTGAAAATTTACAAATGAAAATTCTTTTGTTTTCAAGAATTGAAATTGAAGGCTGTTCAGTACCAAATTTGTATAATAAAAATTATTAAAACTTGGAATACTTTTTTCATTACTTATATTCTAAAATTTTAGATTAACATGTAAACTGTTTAATTTTAGAAAATTTAATTCTTGAAAATTTTTCAATTTTTTATATTTGGAATTCAAGACTGTCCAATATTTAATGTTGATGATAGAACAAAATTCAGTTTGGAATGTTTTTTTTTATAATAGTTCAATTTCGATGATATAATACAAAACTGATTCAATTTTAAAGATTTAACAATGAAATATTTTTAATTTTGAAGATTAACCAATGAAATTTTTTTAATTTTTACTGTTTAAAAATTTAAGATTTTATAATTTTTAAGATTTTTAACATTTGAGTTATGTGTATAATACGAAATAGTGCAACTTGGCATACTTTTTTATTACTTTCATTTTTGAATTTTAGATTTAAATGTAAAATTATTAATTTTTGAAATTTTAATTATTGAAAATTGTTTAATTTTTTATATTTGTTATTCAAAACTGTCTAATATTCAATGTTGATAAAAAAAAATTCAGTTTGGAATGTTTTTTTATAATAGTTCAATTTCGAAAATGTAAAATTAAAATTGATTTAATTTTGAAAATTTTCAATTGAAAATTCTTTAGATTTTAAGATTTGCAATTGGAGGCTGTTCCATACCAAATGTGTATAATACAAAATAGTGCAACTTGGAATACTCTCTTATTACTTTTATTTTGAAATTTTAGATTTAACTGTAAAATTATTAAGTTTGGTAATTTTTAATTATTGAAAATTGTTTAATTTTTTATAGTTGTTATTCAAGACTGTTCAATATTTAATGTTTATGATAGAAAATAATTCAATTTGGAATGTTTTTTTTTATGATAGTTCAATTTCGAAGATATAAATCAAAATTGATTCAATTTTGAAGATTTAACAATGACATTTTTTTCATTTTGAAGATTTACCAATGACATTTTTTTAATTTTTACTGTTTAAAAATTTAAGATTTTATAATTTTTAAGATTTTTAACGTTTGAGTTATATAGAATTTGTATATTTTTTTATAATAGTTTTTAATAATATTTAATTTTGAAAATTTACCATTAATAATTTTTTTATTTTTACTGTTTTCAATTTAAGATTTTTAAGATTTTATTAATTTTGAATTTTTGTAGTTTAAAAAATGCAATTTTGAACTTTTCTTGTGTATAAATTTATTTAATTTTGAAGATATTCAATTTAATATTCTGTAGTTTTCAAGAATTGCAATTAGAGACTGTTCAATACCAAATGTGCATAATACAAAATAGTGCAACTTGGAATACTATTTTATTACTTTTATTTTGAAATTTTAGATTTAAATGTAAAATTATTAATTTTAGAAATTTTAGTTATTGAAAATTGTTTAATTTTTTATAGTTGTTATTCAAGACTGTTCAATATTTAATGTTTATAATAGAAAATAATTCAATTTGGAATGTTTTTTTTATGATAGTTCAATTTCGAAGATATAAATCAAAATTGATTTAATTTTGAAGATTGAACAATTACATTTTTTCATTCTGAAGGTTTACCAATGAAATTTTTTAAATTTTTACTGTTTAAAAATTTAAGATTTTATAATTTTTAAGATGTTCAACATTTGAGTTATATAGAATTTGTATAGTTTTAAAAATTCAATTTTGAACATTTCTTGTTTATAAATTGATTTAATTTCAAAAATTCACAATTGAAACTACTTTAGTTGTTAAGAATTGCAATTGGAGGCTGTTTAATAACAAATGTGTATAATAGAAAATAATGCAACTAGGAATACTTTTTTTTATTAGTTTTATTTTGAAAATTCAGATTTAAATGTAAGTTTATTCATTTTGAAAAATTCAATTATTGAAAATTTTTCAATTTTTTAGATTTGTTATTCAAGACTGTACAATATTTAAGGTTTATATTAGAAAATAATGCAGTTTACACTGTTTTGTTTTTATAATAGTTAAATTTCAAAAATGTAAAATTAAAATTGCTTTAATTTTGAAAATTTAACATTGCAAGTTTCTTTAATTTTTACTGTTTCCAATTTAACTTTTTACAATTTTTAAAATTTTTAACATTTGATAATTTTAAATTTTTGTATTTTAATAAATGTAATTTAGAACGTTTCTTGTTTATAAATTTGTTTAATTTTGAAGATTTACAATTGAAAATTCTTTAGTTTTCAAGACTTGCAATGGAAGGTTGTTCAATACCAAATTTAAAAAATTTAAATTAGGAAAAAATTATTTTCAAAGGAAAATTCGTCAGTTTTCAAGTTGAGGAATTAGAGACTATTCAAAATTTATCTTGCATAAAAAAAAATAATGCAATCTTAAATCCTCTTTGAAAGGGTTCAGTTTTTAATATTAAAAATTAAAAATAATTCAATTAAGTTTTTTGGTAGAAAAGAATAATTTTTCAAATACAAAATGTTCTATTTTTGGTTGAAATTAACAAAAATGAAAAATTTTAACTCTCTTTATTTAAAAAAAAATATTTTAGTGGAAAATGCAAATATTCAGGACTGAGAAAGTTTAACAGAGCTATCAAAAAAATAAAAAACTATAGTATTTTTAAAAATAAAAATTAAAAATTATTTTAAAAATTTTTGTGTGCTTTACAGATCAAAGTCAATATTTTTTCATTCAGTCTGCAGCTAATTCGGTTCATTTAATTGTAAAAGAGGTCATAGCCCTTATCTCTACAGGTGAGAAAAACGTGCTCAACATACCTGCTCATAAAATTTGCATATCAGATTTTAAGGATACATGTGTTGTGAAATTCAGATAAAATTTCTATTTTCCTAACAAAAAAAAAAAATTTTAACAAAAATGTTGATTTTTAACCCAACGATATTATTTTTAAACAGGAATCTTATCTTTAACGAAATATTAAATTTTCAAATAAAAGTTTTTAATTTTCATCCCAATAGTTTGCTTTTCCACCAAATTGTTGACTTTTTAAACAAAAAAGACGAATTTTCTAAAAAATAATTGAATTTTCATCTAAAATCTTTAAACAAAGAAGTAAATTTTTTTCTAATTACTTTAACTTTCCACCTAGTAATTGATTTTCAATTAAACAATATTTTATTTTAAAATGAAAAATAGTGAGAGATAATCAAAAAAGAGGAAATTTTAAGAAAATTAGTTAATTTTCTACCAGGGAGATAAATTTTTAACTAAAAAAATTAATGTTTAACCAAAGCTTTTGAAATTTAAGGAATTAGTTAAATTTTTAATAAAAAGATTATTTTTTAACCAAGTGGATGAATTTTCTATAAAAAAGGAATTTTCAGCAACATACATGATTTTTGAATCAAATAGTGAAATTTTCGACTAAAAAGGATCAATTTTAACAAAAATAGTTGGATTTCTACCCAAGAAGAAAATAAATTAGAGTAACTTTTTAATATAAAAAATAGATTTTTAAGCAAATATTGGAAATTTTTGCTAAAAATATGAGTTCTGACAAAAGTAGTTAAATTTTTAGCCTAAAAGATAATTATTTGACCCAAAATAGAATGGGTAAATTTTGACTTCAAAAATAATTTGTTACACAAAAAAATAATTTTTTAAATAAAAAGATTTATTTCTATAAATGAAAAAGAGTTTTAAACAAAAAAACATATAAATTTAAATGAAATAGTACAATTTTCGACGACAAAAGATAAGCTTTAACAAAAATAATTAAATTTTTAGCCTAAAACATGAATTTAAAAAAAAAACATATGGTAGTTTAATTTTCACTTAGAAATTATTTTTTAACTAAGAAGATTTATTGTACACAAAAGCAGATGAATTTTCCACCAAAAAATAAATTTTAAACAAAATAATAGAAATTTTTATTAAAAAAACATACGTTTTTAAGCAAATAGTGGAAATCTTGACTAAAAATATGTTTTCTAATAAATATAGTTGAATTTTTGGACATAAATGTAAATTTTGAACCAAAAATAAAATAGTTAAATTTTCACTTTAAAAAAAAGTCCACGAGAAATATTTATTTTACACAAAAGTATACGAATTTTTAACAAAATACATGAATTTTCAACAAGAGAGTGAAATTTTCTACTAAAAAACATATTTTTTCAATAAAACAGTGAAAATTTTGTCTAAAAAGATAAGTTTGAAAAATAATAGTCGAATTTTTAGGCAAAAAGATAATTTTTTAACCAAAAATAAAATAGCTAAATTTGATCATAAAAAAATTAGTTTTCACTAGAAAAAGTTAAATTAATAAGGAATAATTTGCCCAGAGTGAAATAATTATTTGTATTGCTTCTTTATTTGTTACAATACATACATTTTTTGGTTCTAATGAATACTAGAAAAAAAGTAATAAAACATTACATGAATAGTACGAGTGGCGAAGAAGCACTGTGAAGCTTCTCCCATTGGTTACAATTTTTATGATAAATTATTGGTATATTGCTGCACCTTGTTCAATTATAAATTTCAATTGGTGTTTTATGCTGCCAGTCGGTAAATGATTTCAGTTGGTATCTTGGTGATTGAACCAAATGCTGCAAGTTTCGCTGGCAACCTCACACATTGTTGCCAATGCTCTGTTGGTTACGTCGTAATCTGCTGCAAAGATCAGTTCAAGTAAGTAACTGATGATAATGATAAGAATAATAATAATTTACTAATAAATGCAATTTATATGTAATTATACGGACGCCTCCATTCCATACCGATCCACTTTGAATTTGGGCGGTGTACATTACTTTGGGCGGTATACAGTTATTTGGGCGGTGTACAGTTCTTTGGGCGGTGTGCATAGTTCAATGGGCGGTGTACACTTATTTGGGCGGTGTACAGATTTTTGGGCGTTGTCCAGCTCTTTGGGCGGTGTACAGTGCTCCCTCGCGTTGGGCTGATGTACAGTTTAAAGATCTATGTATGAGCATGGGACATGGAGCTATACAGCGATCAATCGCGGAATAGAGCTGTACACCGCATAAAAGTGACGTAGAGCGGTATGGAGTAAAGCCGTCGATATATTATATTTAATTTCAATCTGAATACTGAATATTATTTTAATTTTTTTAATTATAAGTAAATTGTTAATCAATTTATTAACCTATTTTATTAAAATTTATATATAACATTATACATTAGCAATATTGTAGGTGAGCTTCTGCGCGCCTTTTTAAATTTTTCAGTTTGAAATTTTCACCCAGAGTAAAAGAAAAGTTAAGAAAATAAACATAAATTTAAAAAAAGTTAATAAAAAATAAAAATAAATGTGAGGAACTTACTTGTTGTACCCATGGATCGTTTGCCAAAAATGCTTCCATTAAAGGGCGGCTTTCTGTAGACTGCTTCTGCGTTGAAGACAGCGGTGGCCAAAATAACTAGGAGAACAAGTGCGGCACGGCAAGACAGCATTTTGTAGTTGGGTGTATTTAACTAAAATTAAATTTAAAAACAAGATACATTTTTATAAAAATTCATATTCTGTTCTAAAAAAAATTATTGGCCTGCTTTAGGTACTAAAAATGCTCTAAAAACAAAGGAAATAATTAGATTTTTTACAAAAGTAGGGGCACAATTTCTTGTAAATAAAATAAATGTGGATCCTGTTTCAAATTAAATTTTTAAAGTTTTATATTCCTAACATTTTAAGACAAAATATTGCATTTTTAACAAAATAGATGAATTTTGAAACAAAAAGACAAATTTTTAACGACGAAGATGAATTTAAAAATTTTTTTTAATTAAAGAGAAAGTTTGTTAAGAAAAATGTTGTATTTTTTTTAACCAAAAAAGATAATTTTTTGAAGCAAAACGTTACATTTTTAACACAATAGATTAATTTTCATAGAAAAACTCATCAAAAAACTCATCCTAATAAAACGACTTTTAAACCAAATTTTTCATTGAGAAAGAAAACCAATTTATTTCGCTAAAAATAGACTTTTTCTCTGAAAATTAATTTTTTTGTTCAAAATTAATATTTCTGCTTCAGATAATTGGGCTAAAAACAATTTCGTAAATAATTCATCTGGTTTTGAAAATATTTCACATTTTTTGTTTAAAAATACGACGAGGTCAAAAAATTAATATTTTTGGTAGAGGATTCAAATATATCTAAAAATTGAACTTTTTGGTAGAAAATTAATCTTCTTAGTAGAAAATTGAGTTTTTGTTTTGTTTATTAAAGTTCCTTTTATTGTTGAAAATTCATATTTTTGTATAAAAAAATTAAACTATTTTGTGGAAAATTCATACCTTTTTTAATTTGTTTGATCTTTTTTTTTGTTTAAAAACACAGATGGTTGACAACTAATCTTTTTTTAATCAGGATTCAACTATATTGTATAAATTTTGTCTTTTTGGTTGAAAATTGATTTTTTGTTTGAAAAGTAACATTTTTGGATTAGAAAATTAAACTATTTCGTAAAAAATATATCCCTTTTTTAAAATATTACGTCTTATTATATATGGATTCAACTCTTGTGTAAAAAAATGTTGTTTTTTTGGTAGAAAATTTATTTATTTGGTTAAAAAATTTCATTTTTGTTTAAAACTAATATTTTGGAATAAAAAAATTAAACTATTTGGTAGAGAATTCATCTCTTTTTGAAAATATTTAATCTTTTTTGGTTAAAAATTAATATTTTTTGCTTGAGGATTCAACTATTTTGTAACAAATTTGTCTTTTTGATAGAAGATTTTATTTGGTTCAAAGTTGACTTTTTTTGTTGCGAATTGACTTTTTTAATAACAATTAATTTTATTTGTTTTAAAATCAATATTTTTGGGTTACAAAATTAAACTATGTTGTTGAAAATTAATTTCTTTTTGAAAATATTTCATCTTTTTTATTTAAAAATTAATATTTATTGCTTGAGGATTCAAGTATTAAAATTAATATTTTTGGATTAAGAAATTAATCTATTTTGTAGAAAATATATCTCGTTTTAAAAATAAAGTTTTTTGTTTAAAATTTAATATTTTTTGGTTAAATAAATAAATTATTTGGTAGAAAATTGATTTCTTTTTGAAAATATTTCTTCTTTTGGTTAAAAATAGAACTGGTCTAAAATTAATCTTTTTTTATTGAGGATTCAACTATTTCATTGAAAGTATCTATTTGTGGTGAATTCAACAGTTTATAATTTAAATAAAAAAATTACTCGTCTATGATATAAACTACTAAATTTTTTGAAAATTGATTTTTTCTAAAAATTCAAATATGCATTTAGAAGATTACATTTTTTGTTAAAATTTTTGACGTTGTATATCAGAAACGTTCAAAAATCTTTTTAAATTTTATTGAAAATTCTAGAAAAATTTTATTTATATAATTTTAAAAAGAAATACACAAGTAAACTAAAGAAATAAAAAATTATTAAATTTTTTTTCTTACAACATTCCTGAGAAGTTATATTTTCAACTTTTTGATTTTCATCCATGCTCTCTAAAGGCGTTAAAATTTTCAAATAAATATTTTCTCAAAGATTTTAATGGTCAAAATGAAAAATTTCTTAAAATTGAGAAATATTTTTTTTTTCGTTATAAATTACCTTATTCGTCAAAGAAGTAGAATTCAAAGTTGTTTCTTCGATAGTAGCCAATAGTCGGATGCTGTCTTACTTTTTCGCGTCAATGCTTTTATACTGAAAAGAACAATAAGAAGATAAACGATCCTGTCAAATGCAAGTGACCTACATCACTTGAATTTTATGGCGATCAATAAGAAAATCATAAAATAAAAAATTGATTCTATTTGAAGAACTCAATCAGGCTAATAAATTCAGTCTAAAACCAACTTAAAACTTTAAAAAACACACTGAAGAAAAAATTTGATTTCAGCAAAAAAATTTGTGAAAACTGAAGATCACAAATATTTTTTTGTATGTTTTATTTTATTTACCAAAAATTTTTGTAAATACATTTTTTTTAAACTTAAGCATATTATTTCGTTGATACAGGGTCAATAAATATTTGTTTATTGTAAAAATAAGTATTGTTTAATTTAAATATATTTTGTTCAAACTAAATAAAACCGAGTTGTAAATTTAGTCTGGGTTAAAATTTTAATATTTTGTTGAAAATGTTGTAGAAATTAATTTTTTGTTTTGTTAAGAATTTTGGTATGTTGAAGATGAATATATTGTATTTGAAGATTCATGGTTTCAGTTAAAATGAATAATTTTAGTTAAAATATCATCATTTGGTAAAAATGAAATTATTTTTTTGAAATTTTTTTTTACGTGTTCGTTAACAATTACTTTTTTAATTGAAAGTTTGATTTTTTGGTCAAAAATTAATTTTTTTATTTAAAATTTATATATTTTGTTGAAAATTCGATTTTTTGGTATAAAATCAATTTTTGCGTTGTTAAAAATGCAATTTTTATGTTAAAAAATAACATATTTTATTCTAAGATTGTTAAAAATTCATTTCTCAATTAAAAGTTGAACTGTTTGCTTTAAAACCAACTCTTTTTAAAGACTTATGTATTTAGTTAAAAAATGGAGTGTTTAGCATAAAATATTTTTTTGTTTGAAAAATTTAATTCTTTGGTATATAAAATATTTCAGTTGAAGAATAAAAAATGATTAATTAATTAAACATTATTCCATTTAGGTTGAAAAAATCATTTCATTGGATATAAATAGTGCTATTTTGTTAAGAGTTCATTTTTCTTCTTGAAATTTTTTTTGAATGGAAACTGAACTATTCTATTGAAAATTCAACTTTTTGGTAGAAAATCAATTTTTTGTTTGTTAAAAATTCAATTTTTATGTTCAAAAGTAATATATTTTAGTTGAAGATTAATAATTTCAGTTCAAAATTAATGATGTTAGTTAACAGTTCATTTGTTTTGGTAAAAAATGAATTAGTTTGCTACAAATTGTTTTTTTTTTGTTTAATTAAAGTTATTTTTTAATTAAAAGTTTAATTTTATGGTTAAAAATTAATTTTTTTATTTAAAATTTATATATTTTGTTGAAAATTTAACTCTTTTGATGAAAAGTCGTATTTTTGGCCAAAACTTACTTTTGGTTTAAAGTTATACTAATTTTTAAAAACCTGCGGGAGAAATGAACAATTTAAAGAAAATTGAAATTATTTGATTGAGAACTAACTTTTTTGTTGAAAATTTATGTATTCTGTTGAAAATTTGTCTACTTGTAGAAATTAATTTTTTGTTTTTTTAAGAATCAAAATGCTAATTTGAAAATGATTCCATTTTAGTTGAAAATTCCTCATTTTAGGAGAAAAAATTTACTCGATGGACATAATAGTACTATTTTGTTAAAAGTTCATTTTTACGGTTGAATTTTTTGTTTTTATTGGAAATTTAACTATCTGGTTAAAAGTTAGTCTATTTGTTGAAAATTCAACTTTTTGGTAGAAAATCAATTTTAAAAAAAAATACAATTGTTATGTTGAAAATTAATAGATTGTCTTTAAAGATTCATGGTTTGTGTTAAAATGAATCATTTTAGTAAAAATTTCATCTCATTTGGTAAAAATGAAATTATTTCGTTTTTAATTGTCTTTTTCATTTTTTGTTAACAATTATTTTGTTATTCAAAGTTTGATTGGTTGGTTCAAAATTAATTTTTTTATCTAAAATTTATATATTTTGTTAAAAATTACACTTTTTGGTAGATAATCAGATTTTTTTCATTGTTAAAAATCCAATTGTTATGTAAAACAATAATATATTTCATTTGAAGATTGTGAAAAATTAATTTCCTAATTAAAAGTTGAACTGTTTTCTTTGAAACCAACTCTTTTTAAAAATTTATGTATTTCGTTAAAAATTCGACTATATAGTATAAAATTATTTTTTTGCGTTAAAATGTAATTGGTTTAAAATCAATTTCAGTTACAGATTCACCATTTTAGTTAAAAGTTAATCTTGTTGTGTAAAAATTGAATTTTTTTGTTGACATTTTTTCGTTAGAAATTAATTTTTTAATCATAAGTTTAACTATTTTGTTAAGAATGTGACTGCTAGATTTCAAAATATTTTATTTAAGTTGAAAAAATCATTGCGTTTGATATAAATAGTACTATTTTGTTAAAAGTTCATTTTTATGGTTTAATTTTTTGTTTTTAATAGTAATTTAACTATTCGGTTAAAAATTCAACTTTTTGGTAGAAAATAAATTTTTTGTTCGTTAAAAATACAATTTTTATGTTGAAAAGTAATATATTTTAGTTGAAGATTCATAATTTTAGTTCAAAATTATTAATTTTAGTAAAAAGTTCATCTCTTTTGGTAAAAATTGAATTATTTTGCTGAAAATTGTTTTTTTTTGTTAATAAAAGAATTTTTTTCAAAGTTTAATTGCATGGTTCAAAATTAATTTTTTTATTTGTAATTTATATATTTTGTTGAAAATTCCACTTTTTGGAAAAAATCTAATTTTGTTGTTAATTTTTTAATTTAAAGTTTAATTGTTTGCTTTAAAATAATTTTTTTTTTGTTGAAAATTTGTGTATCTCGTTGAAAATTCGACTTTTTGGTAGAAAATAATTTTTGTTTTGTTTGTTAAAAATGTAATTGTTTGATTGAAAATATATTTCAGTTAAAGATACATAATTCTAGTTAAAAGTTCATATTTTTGAGTATAAAGTGAATGTTTTTTTTGGCACTTTTTTTTGTTAAAAATTAATTGTTCAATTAAAAGTTAAACTATTTTGTGGGAAATTACATTTTTTGTTTCAAATTTATGCGTTTTGTTAAAATCTTCTCTTTTTTGGTAAAAAGTTAATCTTATTGGTTGAAAACTTAACTAATTTGTTAAAAATTTATTTATTTATTTAAAAATTCATCCTCTTGGTAGAAAATAGTTTTTTTGCCAAAAATGCAACCATTTGGTTAAAAATTATTATTTTTTTATTATTTAATTCGAATAAGATTTATGATTAAAATATTTTATTGGAGAAATATCAACTATTATTATTTTTTAAATGGAAGATGGAACTGCTTGGTTGATTCATTTAGTTAGTTGAAACTTGAACTTTTGTTTCATATGCGGGTTTTTGGATAAAAATAAATTTTTTGACTAAAAATTAAACTGTTTGGTTTAAAATAATCTATCTTGTTCAAAATTTATGAAAATTTATGTCTCCATGTCGCGTTTAGGCGGTGTACCGCGCTATATCTCATTTAGGCGGTGTACAGCACTCCGTCGCGTTTGGTCGCTGTATAGCTCTATGAACTATGTTCATACACAGAATCTGGAGCTGTACACCGCCCAAACGTGATAAAGAGCTGTACACCGCCCAAACGTGATAAAGAGCTGTACACCGCCCAAACGTGATGAAAAGCTGTACACCGCCCAAATGCAACGTGAAGCGGTATGGAATAGAGGTGTTAAAATGCAAGCTTCGAAAATTTCGATAAAGATATGGAAAATCTTAGTTTTTTTATGTGAACCCTTGAATTAAACAAATAAAAAGTTTGTTTAAAAATAATTGACTTGCCTTCTAGGTTTCCAAACAAGAGATGGTGGAAAACTGATCTGTTGCACTTGATGCTGAACCTTTTTATACTGATCGAAAATTGACTGAAAAAGAGCAATATACCACACAAATACCTTTGGGTGATAGAAATAAGCTATCAGAGAAAATATAAGTTAATTTTCCCTCTTTTTGATTGTCCTAGAGGCTCTTGGGGGCAAAAAATTAGTTGCAGTGAATGAATTTTCTAATCCTCTTATCTCTAGTTTATCAGAGACGCTTTTAGTTGGCAATTTAAACAGTTAAAGGAAGCAATAATTTTTTATTTAAAAAAGTTTAAAATTTTTACGAATCTAATAATAATAATACTCGACACATGATTAATTTCATACAATTTGGAAAACGTATTCACATTATTGAAGTTTATCTCCCAAAATTAATTTGAATAAGGCATTAATTAGGTAGAATCTATCGAGGGGGGGGAGGGGGTTACGTAATATAAACAATTTCCTACGTAAGATTTTTAAAATTCTGTGAATTACTAAAAAACAAAAGTCATTATTATTAATAAACATAATGATCATAATTTTACGAAATAATAATAAAGGAATAAATAAGAGGTCATACATTTTCTTAAAATCCATGTATTTTCTTGATTTGTTTTTCGTAGAAAATTCATCTTTTTAGTTACAATTTTTTGTAATAATTTGTGTCAATTGACTGTTAGTTTTAGTTGAAAATTCATCTTTTTGGTAAAAATTGAAATATTCTCTTGAAAATTCGTTTTTTTTATTGAAAATTAATTTTTTCAGTGATAAGTTAACTATTTGGTTGAAAATGACCTCTTTTATGAAAAATTAACCATTCTTCATTTTCCTGGGTAGAAAATAATTTTTCTCTTCTTGTTTTGATGTAAAAAAATCAACTTTTTCGATAAAAACTAATAATTTTAGTTAAAAGTTCATATTGCTTGTTAAAAAATGAACTATTTTGTTAAAAGGTAATTTATTTATGATTAAGAACCAATTTTAAAAGTAAAAATTAAACTATTTAGTTGAAAACAACACTTCAAAATTAAATTTTTATGAAAAAAAGATCTTCTCACTTCGTTCTACTGGGAATCGAACCACAGAACTTCCAAATGCCGTTCGTGTTCTTTCCCATTAAACTATTAGAGATATTAAAGGAAGAATCTTCTTTCGAAAATGCACCCTGTTTTAAGCAAGGTGTGAGTAATTTTGAGGAATCTGTATTATCTTCAGAGCTAGTTTCTATAGATTAGTGTACATTGTATTCCACGATAACAGAAATCATTTAACGTCATTTGCCTAAACAGAAAACAAATTAAAAAAAATTTTAAATTACATTTTTCTGAAAAAATTTGTCTTTCCGGTCATTGAAAGTTCTGTAGTCCGATTCCCAGTGGAGCGAAGTGAGAAGATCTTTTTTCAGAAAAATTTAATAAAAATATTTTTAAAAATTAATATTCCATCTAGTCAGAAATGACGTTAGGTATTTTCTGCTATTTGAAGAGTTAACTTTATCGATCGTTTGATTTATATTTTCACAGATTCTGGAATTACATCTACACTAATCGACAGTAACTGGCTCTGATGATAATGCAGATTACTTTAAATTACTCGTATGATAAATGTAACACCTGGCTTGAGATAGCGTGTATTTCTAAAAAAATATTCTTTTTCTGATCCGGTTATTGGAAGTTCTGTGGTCCGATTCCCAGTGCAGGAAAGTGAGAAGATCTTTTTTCAGGAAAGTTTATTTAAAAATTTTCTTCAAATTCATTTTCCAGATAGTCAGAAATTACGTTAGGTATTTTCTATTATTTAAAATTGTTAACTTGATCGATCGCTTGTATTATATTTTCGCAGATTGTGGAATGACATCTACACTGATCGACAGTAATTGGCTCTGATGATAATGCAGATTCCTTTAAATGACTCGTATCATAAATGTAACACCTGGCTTGAGATAGCGCGTATTTCTAAAAAAATATTCTTTTTTCGATCCGGCCTTTGGAAGTTCCGTGGTCCGATTTCGTGTGGAGCGAACTGTGAAGATCTTTTTAAGACAAATTTAATTAAAAAATGTTTTAAAATTCATTTTCCATTTAGTCAGAAATGACGTTAGGTATTTTCTATTATTTAAAATTGTTAACTCGATCGATCGTTCGATTTATATTTTCACAGATTCTGGAATGACATCTACACTGGTCGACAGGAACTGACTCTGATGATAATGTAGATTCCTTTTGAATTACTCGAATCATAAATGTAACACTAGGCTTGAGATAGTGTGTCTTTCTGAAAGAAGATTCTTCTTTCGATCTGACCATTGGAAGTTCTGTAGTTTGATTCCCAGTGGAGCGAAGTGAGAAGATCTTTTTTCAAACAAATTTAATTAAAATATTTATAAAATGAATTTCCCATCTATTCAGAAATGACGTTAGGTATTTTCTGTAATTTGAAGAGTTAACTTGATTGATCGTTTGATTTTTATATTCACAGATTGTGGTATGCCACCTACACTGATTGATAGTAACTAGCTCTGATGATAATTCAGATTCCTTTAAATTCCTTGGAAATAACCCTTTTGTTGAAAATTTTTTTTTTTTAGTA
Source organism: Druon quercuslanigerum (assembly GCA_010014905.2). Lineage (NCBI taxonomy): Eukaryota > Metazoa > Arthropoda > Insecta > Hymenoptera > Cynipidae > Druon > Druon quercuslanigerum. Next base: position 23,254 of record JAAAKG020171947.1, read on the forward strand.
AAAAATCAATTGTTTTGGTTTACAAAACAATTGCTCAGTCAAAAACTTATCCTGATGGTTTAAAATTGCACTATTCTGTGTAAAATTTTTAGTTCCTAAAAATTAATTTTTTGAATGATGAGTTAAGTATTTGGTTGTACATGATCTTTTTTGTTGAAAATTTATGTTTTTTTTTTTTAAATTCGTCTTTTTATTTCATTAAGCTGTTCTAAATTTTAATATTATTTTTTAAATGAAATATTAACCATTCCTTTTATTCCTTGGTAGAAAATAATTCTTCTTTTCTTTTTGGTAGAAAATCAACTTTTTTCCATAAAAATTCATAATTTTAATTAAAAATTTGTCATTTTAGTTGAAAATTTATCTCGTTGCTTTAAAATTAAACAATTTAGTTTAATATTATTTTCTATTTGTTTAAAATTTATTTTTTTAAATTGCACATTTAAAACCCTTCTAATTGAAAATTCATGTATTTTCTTGAAAATTTGTTCTTTTGGTAGAGAATACATTTTATTGTTGAAATTAAATTTTTCAGTTAAAAATTAATGTTTTTTAGTCACAATTCAAAAAAATTCATATTTTATATAGATGTCTCCATTCAAAACCGCTCAATGTTTCACTTAGGTGGTGTACCCTGCCACGATATGTTTGGGCGGTGTACAGTTCTTCGTCGCGTGAAATCGCTGAACAGCTCCATGTCCTCTGTATAAGGATAGGACTTGGAGCTATGTCCTATATGTCCTCTGTATAAGGATAGGACTTGGAGCTATACAATGATCAAACTTGATGGAAAACTGTACACCGCCTAAACGAAACTTGCAACGGTATACCGCCCAAATTCGACGGGGAGCACTACACCGTCCAAACCTGACGTGGTGCAGTACACCGCCCAATCTGAACGTAGCGCTGTACACCGCCCAAACGCGACGTGGAGCGGTATAGAATGTAGGCGTTAATATAGTATGTGATGCAAGATGCATACTTTTGTGTGGGCACTTCTGTTTTGTATTGATTTCTACCCACGGATTTGCTACGAACGCAATTTATATCTACGCTTCAATATTCGCAAACATTCAAGAAAAAGAATACATTTATTTAAACTTTACAATATTCATATTTATCGAATTTTTTTTTAAGTTAGATTTTCTCGATTTTTGGGGCTAAAAAATAATTTTCACCTCGCAGGGTAGGGTTCATTGAAATTCAACCGCAACGATCTTAAACCTCTCGATTTTTTGCTTTTCTCAATATTGTGATTACTTACGATCATTTCGAGATCAAAATAAAAAAAATAGTTAAAGCTCTTTTTTAAAAAAAACTCAATTTTTTATTTATTTTTTTTTTATCAAAATCTACGAAAGTTCTGAAATTTTTTAATCTTGAAACTTAAAGTAATCCCTCAAAAAAGTTGTAAAATGTAAAATTTAAATATTGAATAACTTCCATTTCTTTATTTTTAAAATTTAAGAATTTTTTATTGTAACCTTTCTCAAAAATTAAGAACTCTTTATTTTTGAATATTTACTCTAAAATTAACAAAAGTTTAAAAAAATGAGGAAAATTCACTATTACACATTATTTAGGTTTAAAGTTTAACAATTGAGAATTCTTTAGGTTTGAAAATTTACAAAAAAATACATTAAAATTGAAAGATTGTTAATTACAAATTTAAAAAAAAAATCTTCAAAATGGATTAAATTTCAATGTAAAATCTGCGCAATTGAAGAATTTTTACTCCTAAATCTTCCAAATTGAAATATTCCAAAAAGAGTTTTAAAAAAACAGACAATTGAAACGTCAATTTTAAATATTAAAAAACTTTTATTCTATATTCTTAAAATAAAAAAATTTTAAATTTTAACTTTTTAAAATTGTATATCCTTGAAATGGAAATCTTACAAATTAAAGAGCTTTTAATATTTAAAACTAACAATCAAAGAGTATGTAAGTTCTAAGTTGAATCATGAAAAATTCTTTAATTTTGAAGATTTGCATTTAAAATATCTTCCATCAAAAATATTTTGAATTTAAAGTACTTGGAAAAATTAAAAAAGCTCTGTTTTTATTATTGTAATATATTAATTCTATTATTTTCAAATTACAAGAATTTTTAATTTCACTCTTCAAAATTGTGCAACTGTTTATTGTAAATCTTCTACTATAAAGTATTTTTAATTTTGGAAAATTAACTATGAAACATTATTTAAGTTTAAAGTTTAGCAATTTAGAATTTTATAATTCTAAAGATTTATAAATAAATTATAAATAAATAAATAAATCTTAAAAATGAAATTTTTTCATTTTCAAAATTTACAATTGAATATTATGCAAGGTTCAAGTTTAACAAAGTAAGCATTCTTTATTTTTAAAGATTTACATTAAAAGTGTCTTCAATTTGAAAGGTTATAAATAATTGAAAATTCTTGACAAAATTGGAGAACTTTTCTTTTGTATATCTTTAAAAAGTGAAATAAATTTAAATTTTAGGTCTACAAATTTGTGAAACTTTCAATACTAAATCTTAAAAATACAAATATTTAAAAAAATTTGCATTTAAAAATTGAAAAACTTTCAATTCCGTATTTTTAAAATAAAAAAAATTGAAGGGTTTTTAATTTTAAAAATTTACAATTAAACGTTATGCAACTTTTGCATTCAAAAATGAAAAATTGTTTGACTTTAAAGATTTATATTAAAAATTTATTCAATTGAAAAGATTTTCAATAGAAAATTCTTGATAAAATTGAAGACATTTTATTCATATATCTTCAAAAAATAAAATAAATTTCAATTTTAAATCTACAGCATTAAAGACTTTTCTATTTAAAATCTTCCAAGTTGAACTATTTAAAAAAAATCTTGAAAATAAGAGACCTTTAAAATTTAAATTTTAAATATCGAATCATTTTCAATTCTATATTTTCAAAATAAGAGAATTTTTAATCTTACCATTCGTAATTTTACAGCTTGGAATTGTAAATTTAAAAAATTAAAGAGATTTTCAATTTAAAAATTTAAAATTAAACATCATGTAAGTTTTAAGTATAGCAATTAAGAATTGTTTAATTTTAAAAACAAGCATTTAAAATTTCTTTAATTTGGAAGTTTTTAAATTCCAAACTCTTGACAAAATTGAGCAATTTTTAATTATGTATCTTCAAAATAAAATTAATTTTAATTTAAAATCTACGTGATACAACAATTTTCATTTCTAAATCTTCAAAAATGAACTATTTAGAAAAAAAATCTTCAAAATGACAGACCTTAAAAATTTCAATTGTAAATATTGCATACTTTTCAATTACATATATTCAAAATTCAAAAATTTTTAATTTCAGTCTCCAGAATTTTACAACTTTGAATCGTGAATTAAAAAAATTAAAGAGTTTTTTATTTTGTAACTTAAAATTAAACAGTGAAAATTTCTTCACTTTGGAAGATTTTGAATTAAAAAATCTTGCCCCTGGATAATATTTAAGAATTTTTATTTGCATAACTTCAAAGTAATTTTTAAAGCGATAAAAAGTTTTTAAATCATTTTTTTCAGTTACATTACGGATAAGGGAAACCACCCTACAGTAGATAATGAGCCTGCAGTAGATAACCCCTAATTAACAGCAAAAATAGTCCTTAAATAATTAATTCTAATTTTAATTTTTGTGAGTGTATAGTATCTTATTGTTAATTAAATAAAATTAATTATTTTACATACATCATTATTCTAAATTAATGATTATCTACAGTAGGTTCATTATTTACCCTCGGATCGTTGCGATAGGAAAATACTTGATAATAAGCCACATAGTGTAATATTTTTGAAGAAAATAAAAAAATTGTTTGATAAATTGAAAAAAATATTATTTAAAATGAAAAAATTACAATTTACAAAAATTGTGAACTGCAAATCAGTATTTTGGTTTATTTACTTCAGTAGGTAAGAAGGAAAATTTCTTTACCCTCTGGACATCTTACCCGTGCAGCTGATGCGCTCTATATTATCTACCAATGGTAACCATCATAAAATAAAAAATAAGTATGTGCTTTACCATTCTACTTTTTATCGATTTACAT
>JAAAKG020171958.1:0-27322 GCA_010014905.2 Druon quercuslanigerum
CCGGAAACCGAGTTACCATCACGTCCGTATGTGTAGCTGATAATACGAGGCTACTACGTAAGTCAACTTTAATTCATCGATTGGTAAGATCATTCTTTTCTAACTTTGCTCTCAAGGATACCTAACGCAACAGGGGTAAAATATTAATTTATTATTTACTTAAAGTGGAAAATTCATTACAAAATATATACTAAAAAAAATATAATCCGTAAGTATATAACTATGCACATATGTATATATTATATGAAATCTAGTTTCTCATGAACTATTTTATCTTCAAAAATTAGAACACAAATCAAAATAAGATTTCCAACTAATTCCTTTCCGGCTTATTATAATAATTGAATCAAAACTTCATTTTGTAATACAGCAAATATAAGTTTTTTACTAATTGAATAAATTTTCTTATTATTTTTCACGGCTCCGCCAATGTTATCCACCCCCTTTCCACACAAAAATAGCATAAAAACCAATTATACATTAAACGAAAAATAAAAAAAATAAACATCTGCAAATGTATGAAAAATTAGAAAAAATTAGTATAAGAAATTCTAATAGATAAAATATCACTTAAGTATTCAATAATATACATAAAAAAATATGCGCATATTTTATATACGGCATCTTCTTCTGAAAAAATCGTTTTTTATGGATAACGAGGGTAATACTTTTCTTTGCTCAATTTATGTACAACCTTTTGGCAACGTTATTTTTGTCTCGAATCCTAGAGGAATTTTTTTTGATAAGTACTAGGATGATATTTAAAATATTTATTTTCGCTAAAAAACATTTGTTTGTTACAAAGAAATATTACTTTAGTTTAAAATTAGGCCTATTTGAATTTACGAATCATATATTTGGTTTAAAAAAACTTGTAATCAGTCCCGAGTTATATTTATTTGTATTTAACAATTACCTTCACTTCCTTTTACATTAAAGAGCTCACTAAGCCACACTAAAAACTCTGGGAACAGTTTTGTTGCAGGTAATTTCAAGATGGTGTTTCACCTCGCTCCTAGTTGGGGTACGAAACTCGTCGATTGTTTTTGCGGCAAAACTGTAAAAATAATTGACAGTAGATGACATTTCGTACAACAAGTCCGAGGGAAACGATACTTTGTGAAGTGGTAAATAGTATCCTGAAATTAGCGATAGACCTACACACTTTGTTTTTACTGTGACATATCAAACAGGGACTTATTTATTACAGTCACAAATCTATTTCACTCAAACAATATTTCACAGTGTCAAATAAATATTTCTTTGCCTTAAGCATTGCGTTTCTTAGATCCAAACGAAACCTTTTTCTAAACTGAAGTAATATATTTTCGGCCACACTGTGCTCTGCTATTTCCCGTGCAGAAATTTACCCATGTTTCCCTATTTGAAGTTGTGTTTTGATGAGGCCCCTATCAGAATATCTAGTCTAGAAAAAAACTGCTGGATATCCTGCCAGGTTCTAGTGAGAATTCCATGCTTCGTGAAGCTATGGCAAATGTATCTGCACCTAATGGGGCTGACCCCACAAGAAATACTCCCATATACATTTATGGAGTATAATTGTTCTATTTTCCGCGTCTATATTCTATTTGATCCAATTTTCTATAGGGTAAGTGCACTAGTAATCGTCACCTTAAGCCAAATTGGAAGTTAAAAATGCCTATAATTGTATTTAAAACTCAATGTTTATTATCACAATGAGCTTAACTGATTAAAGTAAAAATAGAAAAACTCAATTTTGATTACTTAACATGACCCATGTAGAAATTCCGATCGGGGTTTAGTAGGGCCCTGGATAGATTTCCCTATTTCTAATCGAGCACTCATCGGGGAAAATGGAGAGGGCCTGACTAGTTTTGTAACGCTGTTTTAGCCAGGTTCTAGCTAGAACTTCTGAGCAGGCACTGACGAGAGTGCTCTTTAATCGCGCGACGATTAGTAAGGCCCCGTCTAGACCCTTTCTATTACCTGATGAATTTTTAATTAACTTGAATATACAAATATATGAGAAAAAAGGTATTTAAAAAACAAACATTAATTGATTGCAAGTATTTTTACTTTAAATATTACCTTCAAGTTGACAGTCGATGAAAAAGCCATACTCATAAGCTACAGCTCAAAAAATTTTTAACTCTCTTTTTCTAATTGACCCTCAAGCGACAAGGTAAGATCCATGACATAAAAGGCAAGGTCGGGTTGTATCCAACCCAACGTGTTTTTACTGCGAATTTCAAAGTAAACTGAATAAATATAACAACAATTTGTTTAAAAAAGTATATTTTAAACTTGTTCGCAAAAAGCAAAGTGTCTCTTGGTTGTTGTTTGTTAGTAGATACTGAAAAAACATGTAATAGCTTAAACTTAAATCTTGGCGAGGCATAATAAAAAAATACCTAATGCACTTCTGTTTTTTACTAAATACTAGGTACAAAATGGCATGTATGAAAATATTCTGACTAAAACATCAAATCACATCTGGTCTCCATTATCAGTAGCACTATCACATGCCGGAAAAGTCACTCTTTTATGTCTTTTGACTTTCTTCTGTCGTGCTGGCTGTTCTAATTGGCTGCTAGTTGCGCCCAGATAGGGTATCTAAGGTATGGCGACGGAAAAATGAGGGGGGGGGGGCAATGAACGTTTTAAATGCGTTCGGGTTGTATTCAACCCACACCTTGTCGCTTGAGGAATTTTTTTCTTAAAAAAAAACGGTATACAGATAGATTTGCCATACCTATATGATGCACGGAATTCTTCACTTTATCTGACAGGACACCCATCAGTTTTTCGTAGACTAGACATTCTGATAGGGGCCCCAACGTAGTGTTTTCTAGACTAATTATTATGATAGGGACCCCATCGTATCCTAACTTCAATCAAGGAAAGATGGGGAAATTTCTGCACGGGGTATTTGATTAGAGTCCATTTTTATTCACGATTAAAATTCAAATTATGGAAATGCGTTAGTTATCGTCAGGCACAGAACCAAATTAACATGAGAAAAATATTATAAAAAAAAATACTGGGCCATCTGACGATAACTAATGCAGTGACGATTACCAGTGCATCTATCTTAAAAAAGCCTGAAATATTTTTCTTGTGTTTGGTACAGTAATTCTCACTTCGCATATTGCAATTAATAACGGTTATGACACACTTTGTGCAAATGTTGATTGACACAAAAGGGACTGCAATTTCTTATTGTGACCAGTGAAATTACTCAACCGCATGCCGCTAGAAATACGATTACTATATAGCGGTAAACCCCGCTCATTGCTCGCTTCGGTACACATTCACGATAATTTTGATTCACCCTATTACCCCAGTTCTTAATATTTCATCTATCTGTAGACATATTTGGTTTTATCATTGCATTAACTATTAACCGACTTCACAAATTCTATTATAGTCTACAAACTGTACTCACAATTTAGCTAGTGATTACGAAAAACAACGAGAGAAAGTTATAAAACTAATCCGCGACGTCGCGCTTCTATTTATGGCATCGTTTTTTATAGTACATTCAACGTAGATGGGGTATCAAGGTTTTACTTTCAAATTCAAACTTGGTTCAGGGTGCCGATTTCACCCGAAAACGTGGAAATGCCTGAAAATAACAATCGAAATGGACCCATACTAAATGTACAAGGAGTGGCTAAAAAACTAAGTCATACTGCGAGATAGCTATATAGGGATTGACGCAGGTTTTATAACGATTTGTTGAAATATAAATAACAATTTTTTTTAAATGCTTGAAAAAAATGAAAATTAGTGGGTTTTAAAAAAAAATTTAAGCATCTTAGTACAGACTACACTCTTCCCATATTCCCCTCTTTATATAATTTTTAAAGAATTCCTTACTCTACCTATTTTTTTTAAAGATGATTATTTGCAATGGAAATTTAGCTATTCAATTATTGCTTAGAAATATGTCCGAGGACTGTACGTCCGTTCAGTCCGTATGTTTATGTACGCTTATAACAGGGCAGTTCAGGATGAAGAAATTCTAGGAACTTTCTTCGAATTGGCTCAAATGCACCTATTTGTTCCAAAACGCAACAGCTTTTTTGACATTTCGTATTTTTAGATTTAAAATTAATCGTTTTCGAACAAGAATTCATTTTTTTTGTAGAAAAGTTCTCGGTTCAAAAGTTCATCTTTCTTAGTTAACAATTCAACTGTCTTCTAAACAAATCATCTTCTGGCTTGAGGATTCAATTATTTGGTTAAAAATGCAACTGTTAGAGGTTAAAGTTAATTCTTTTTTGTTTAAAAATTCGACCGTGTGGTTGAAAGTTGGTTTTTGAAAGGACCCCACACAATTTATATTAAAATCCGGCCCCTATCAAATTGGCTGAAATTGCAATATGATATAGTTCAAAGCCTTTCTGATCACAAAATCCTAATGGATACTAGTCCAAACAATCAAAAATTTTCAAGATAGAAAATGGCGCTGTCCTGGTAATAATAGGCGAAATCATGGCGCTGCCCTGGCAATGTAAATACTGTTCGAAATATTAAAGGTGGAAGACAGTTCAGCCAATGAATACAACAGTGTCGATTAGTCCAATTATCAAAGGAAAAGCCAGTCCAGCTACTGAAGGCAATGTAATGGGACTGCGCTGGCAACGTGAAGATTTTTCAAAATAATCAAGGCAAAAGACATTCTGGACTACTGAAGATATTTTGTAGTTCAGATAATTAAGACAAGGCTATAGGTTAGTCCAACCAACAGTATTTACATTGCCAGGACAGCACCATGATTTCGGTTTTTATTACCAGGACAACGCCATTTTGTTCCCCTTATTAGCTGGACTGGCCTTACCAGTGTTTCTAGTATTGTCAGTGATTTTTTGATCAGGAGGCTTTGAACTATATTATATTGCAATTTCAGCCAATTTTTCCGGGGCCGGATTTTATTGTAAATTGTGCGGGGTCCTTTGAAAATTCCACTGTTCTGTTAAAAATTCGTCTCTTTTGCTTGAAACTTGAACTATTTATTTGTAAATTCAACTATTTGATCTAAATTTTTTTTTATATTCAATTTTTTAGCCTAAAACTCAACGCTTTCGTTGAAAATATGTCTCTTTTGGTAGAAAACTAATCTTTTTTGTTTGGGAATTCAAATATATTGTGGAAATCTAATATATTCTAACTAAAAATCTCAATCAAGCGTTTCATATTGAATTCAAAATGATACCTGTACAGATTAATTTAATTCAAAAGAATTTATTCTCCCTATTCTTCTATAGCTTTGTGTGATGATCTGTGCAAAAGAAAGGGAAGGGAGAAAATTTGTTCAAAATCGCGTGACGTATAGTTTTTGAATGGCTGATAAAAAACTAAGTTAATTTTTGACATTTCATTGCCATTTTTTAACAAAGCATGCAGACAGACGGAAGTAGGTTGCAGTTGCGTCATGCGTTTGCACAAATGCTATAACTTGGCACCTATTCACCTAGATGCTGGCGATGAACGCTCAAGAGAAAGTAATTTTCCGCCCTGTTAAATGCAAGGTTGTCCATTGTCGATCTCATGTCCACAAATGTGTGTCCTACCTTTCCAGGTGAGTATAAAATCAACCACTGTTATACGATCTTCTTAACTTTTAGTATTTTAATACTTATATTCCTTTTAATAAATTACAATTGATAAAAGATAACAAAACAAAAATCCCAAAATTACAAAGTACACTGTTAAAAGTTACACGAAGAAAAATGCATGTTCACCTTTAACATCTAGATGTATCAAGTTAGTGTCTGTCGATAGTAAAAAAAATGCAACGTAGAATGTTCTTATATCGAGGAATTTTTTGAAGAAAAAACAACCCTTCCATAAAATATTTTACTCTGTCCAAATAATTTACAGCATTATTATTATTAATATATTAGTTTAACATCAAAATGTATTTAAGTCTAATATCTCAAAAAGATAGTAGATAATACGTCTTAATCTCTGCATGTTTGGGTATGGCGGTACTTATCCTTTAAATATCTACTACTGAATAACCATTTTTGTCCATGTAGGTATGTTGCGAGAATAGGGTGGGGCGAAAAAGCAAATTCTTTGAATTTCAAAAATCCACGGGGCTTGAAAGTTAGTGTATGCTACATTACTTTATCCTGAAAATTTGAGTTTCGTAAAAAATATAATACATGTATTGCAAACGTATTGGAGTTTTAAACAACGAAGAGTGCAAAGTTTGTTTTATACTTGATAAATTTATAAATTTGGTTGATTTTTCGCTACTAGGAATTTTTTATCCATATTATTGCAAACATGTGTGGAATTATGGAAATAAAGCATTTAATAAAAAAAAGACTAGGTACATAATTCTACTAAAGCTGACAAGATAAAATCGGGAAAATAAAAACTTAAAAAACAAGACCAACAAATTATAAAAAGGTTCATTTTTCACTGAGTTGTATAGAAAAAAATTCACCCTTATTTTTTAGAAAAATGAAAAATAAAAGACTTTTAATAGCTTTTCTCTTTTTTTACTTCCAACTTTCTGCCATAAATTTGTATATTATGCAATAGTAGACATTTTTAAATATATTTCAACTAATTAAACTAGTACAATTAGTTGATAATTATAGCTATGAACTAATTCCACTATTTCAATTATTTAAAATATATTAAAATATAGTTCTAATATTGCATATAGTAAACTCCTTGATTGCAAAAAAGTTGACCTAGGTTGAACCAAAAATATTTTTTCTTGATCTGGCCACAAATATCTTTAAAAACAAGAACCAAAGATTGTTGACAACATTTTGTAAATAAAGATTTTTCATGGAAACTTCACTTTTATCTTCATCTGTTAAAGATTGAAGGAAATTAAAATTTTTTCAAATTGAATTAAAAATGTTCAAATCTCTTCAATTTTCTGCAATTTTTAATAGTTGCACTTTCAATTATTGAAAATTTAACTTTCCACATTTTAATAATTGACATTTGAAATTTGTATAAAATTTAATTTTCAAGTTTCTTTTTTTTTTTGACGATTGAATATTTAACAGAGGGATTTTCAAAAGTTAAAAATTCAAGAAAAATGAATTTTGGAAAGTTGAAAATTCAAGAAGAAAGTGTGTTTTGTAGTAAAAAGAAGCTTAAAATAAAAAATTCTTACTGTGAACTTATGTATATATTAATATCTTTAGACTGCTGAAAACTGAAGAACATTGAATTTTCAACGCGAATTTGGATCAGAAATGTTTCTTAAAAATGTTTGTTCAATCAATACTCATTGTAAAATTATATACATATAACATTTTTAAAGCTTGTTTTTGATACAAAATTTGCTTTTATCAACAATTTTCAACTGTTGACGATTGAAGGAAATTGAAAGTTTAATTTTCAAACGGTGAAAATTAAATTTTCAACATTTGAAAGTTTGACTGTTAAAAAATGGAGAACATTTGTTTATTCAAGTTTTTTTAACTTGCAATAACTAAATTGTGAGCCATGGAATTGTTATTAGCTAGAAATTCAACTGTCAAAAATGAAAATTCAAGAAAAAATGAAGTTTTTTATTAACAAACATTGTTAAAAATGTTATATTTATATAATTTGACATGAGAATTTCATAAATATAATAAATGGAGAGTGACAGTACAGAGATATAACCAACATTCATTTGAAAATGAGTTTCTTGTATAAAAAATTCTTAAATACTCAAATAAACGTTGTGATAAAAAGATTTGTTCGAATTCTCATTTTTTAATACATTAAAAAAACAATTTAATTCAAATTTTAGTTAAAATTATAGTGTAGGATTTTAGCATAGTTATTATTTTGGTCTTCACTTGACGATATTTCTGGAAATTATTATCATTTTTTTAAAATTATTTTTATAGTCATTTCACGAATAATGGTCTAAGCTCTGGGTCCGTCATATTAAATTTTGATTTTCTCGGACCAGAATGAATTCTTTGTATCAAACTTTAGGTATTCTTATTTAACTTCAACATCTATCGGGAGCGAGTTTTTATTTTGTTGAAAAATTAAAAATTCGATTTTCAATCTCTGCCGAGAACCGGTTTTCTACGCCAGTGAAATTGTTACCTCAAAATTCTTGAACAGTTTAGTCGAAATTGGTTAACTTTTTCAGATAGAAACTCTCTTACCCTCATTCAGAAATTCCATTTCTCGGAAGAAAGTATTGTTTTGCTTAAACTGAAGATTACATTTGTTATCGCAATCCGCACGCGATACTATACGTCCATTAAGCTGGCAAGACCACATTGCAAAAATGGACTAAAAACCTAAAAGGAATTTAGGGCTAATTTCATGCCCTATTGCCAAAATTAATGCTCTTCATTCAAACAAAAAAAACCGGTGGTCATGACAACTTAACGTTAAGCTAGCAGAACCAAACATAGAAAAAAACAACAAATTTCTCATAATTTCTTTGCTCTATAATTTAGGGCTCATTCAGGGCTCACCTAATGCCCTTATACCAAATTTAATGCTCCGTAATTTTTCGAAAAAAACTGTGGTCATGCTAGCTTAACTCAGGCGATATTTCTTTGCACAATACTTTAGGGCTTATTTAGGGCTCATTCAAAGACCTATTGTCAAATTTGATGCTCCGAATTTTGTTTAAAAGACCTGTTCTCACTTTTTTGAACACTCGTTCAAACAAAGCTTGTTTAAAATAAGTTGAAACCAATTTCTACTACATATTTTGCGAGAGTCTTAAATGAGCTGGAAATCATGTTGGATAACGTAAATGCTTTTCTTTCTGATTTTACTAATTGTTCAAACAAAATTTTTTAAACAAAATTTTTTAAACAAAGATTTTAAAAATTGTATGCTTATTTTGAGAGCCCTAAATGAGCAAAGAAATATTGCCTCTAAGGCGTTTTTTCATGTGTGGTCCTGCTAGCTTAATGTTAAGCTAGCAGAACTACAGGGTTTAAAAAAATACGAAACATGAAATTCGGTAGTAGGGCATTCAATGAGCCCTAAATTATAGCGCAAAGAAATATTTCCACAGACGTTTTTTTCTGTCTATGGTCCTACTAGCTTAACATTTAGCTAACATGACCACAGGTTTTTTTTGTTCAAATGAAGAGCATTAAATCTCGCAATTAGGCATTAAATTAGCCCTAAATAAGCCCTGAATTCCTTATACGTTTCTAGTCAAATTTTGCAATGTGGCCCTGCCATCTTAACAGACCTCGAGTCTGTTGCAGTTTGTGGTCAGCGTAATTTTGAAAATGTCCAATAACAATTATATCATTTTCACAAAAAAAATTTCGCTCTCCTGAAAAATTCTGATTTTTTTGGCTATTCAATATTTTTTAATATCTATTTTTAAGCAGTGATTTGATGAGATTTAAAGAAAAATAATGCAAGATCTCATCATCTCCTTGTGAGTATATTTGAAAAACATTTCGCGGAAATTTCGAGATTGATAGTCAAAACTTTTTCTATGGCACACACCCACGTCTCACACCCACACCCCGAAAGAGTTTTGAAAGGTAAGTGGATTACGAAGGCAGTCGATAATCAAGAGAAACTCAATTGGTGCTTTCTTTTCACTTGGAATGCTTCGGTCGCCAAGTAGACCATGTACCATCGAACAGGAACAATGGAGAGCTGATTCCGTATAATGCTCACGTGTCAGAACTCAGAATGACCATGGCGTGGTTGCGGTTATGTAGACGCATACCATATTATATACACGGAAAAAAATTATAGTCAAACCAACGATATTTATCATTGATCTGCCTACAAATACTGTTAGAAACAAAAGAAACAATATTGGTCAAAATAATAAAGCAGGTATATTACTTTGGAACTCTGAATATAGCGCTAATGAAACATAATTAATTTTGACAGAAGATTGAAATTTAAAATTGATTTAACAGCTCACCTTGCAATTAATCAGATTATAATGACCCATTTGAAATAAAAATAAGTTGAATTATTAGCAAGGCTGGTTTCTAAACATCTGTAATATTTTTTTAACTTGGTTTTTTTGTTGTATTTTCTGATTGAACTACATACTTCTTTTATGCATCTAGTGCAACTTCAAATGTTATATAGACTTATAAATGTCAATTCCACTAGCACATCAGGGTAGAGGGTATATTTCAGGTAGAAGTTTCGCATACTTTTTGTGCCTATTTTTAGATCCTGACTGAGCTGGTCGTTTTAAAGAATGCAAGGAAGAATGAAGATAGTCAGGAACCAAGAGATTATGGATAATAGAGAGTTTCTTTTTCGATCCGCAGAACGTGCCGCCGCGCCGCAAAGGAACCAGATCTCTTGTATATCAGTCAAAAACTCTGTATATATAAAAACTCCTCTACAAAAGGATGCACAAAGTCTTTTTGATCAGATCGTGAAAGGCGGCGACTTTTTGCTTTCCCTTAGATCATCAATATGGAGCTTGCTTCTGAAGTATTTTTTACTATAACAAGACAATAATATCAGACTTCACAGCCAAAAATGATATCGGAACAGGGAAAATAGTTGTTTTTTTTTAACGAAAATAGACGAATAATAGAGGAATAAGTTCTTTTCAATCAAATTAATGAAGGTACCACCATATTCCTACGATTCAAATTCAAAATATATACTTCGCTGAAGTAGGCAACGTTTACAACAAATAAATTAAAAAATAAAATTCAAGCGAGGCTTAACATTTTTAAGTTAAAACTTCAACCCCTAAGAATGAAACAAAAATTACCAAACTTCCGGGCAAAAAATTTTATTTTCGATAATAGGATCATTTTGTGCTAAGATTAAAAAGGTCCATTTGATGTCCAAAGATACCCAAAAAAGTTACACCCGAATTGCACTTCTGAAACACCCTTTTTTTCTATCCCTAAAATATAAAAAGACCCTAACTTTGAGAACCATTATTTTAAGTTTAAAATAGTTCCATTTCATGTCCAAAAATACTCAAAAAATGGTATTACTTCTAGCATTTTTATCCCTGTTTTCAAATACACTTAAGACATTGAAAAATCATCAAAATAGAAAAAAAAAATACTAACACCGAGACTAAGAATTTTAAGGCTGAAAATTGTTCCATTTGGTGCATTTTTAATAAAAATAAATAAAAAATAAAAAAAATAAAATAAAAAAAAAGTTTTAAGTTAAAAATTCGAATATTTTAAAAACATTGGACTTTTAAACTTGGGAAGGTAAATTTTCAAACAAAAAGATTAAATTTTTAACTAGTGATAATTTTCAACTGAAATTTCTTTTTAAAAAAAAGTAGTTTAACTTTTTACCAGGTATTTAAATTTCCACACAATAAAGATGAAATCTGAACGAAAAATGTAATAGTTTACACTTCAACCAAAAAAGATTTTAGTTTTTAAATAAAAAACACTTGATTTCAAACAAAAAAGAAAACTGTGCAACAAAATATTAGTTGAATCATCAACCAAAACAAATTAGTTTTCCACCACAGATGCATTTTTATCCTAAGAAATGAATTTTCAAACCAAAAAGACTAATTGGCAAATAAGAAAGATTTTTCTATCCAGAAAGAACAAAAGTTTTAATCAAACTCCAACCAGGCAGTTGAATCTCTAAATAAAAAAGACTACTATTAAACCAAATAGTTCATTTTTTAATAAAATAATTAAATTTACAACCAAAAGAGATCAATTTTGAACCAAAAATGTATCAATTGATATTTCAAGCAGAAAAGATTTTAATTTAAAACCAAAAACAGTTAAATTCCCCCAAAAAGGACTTAGTTTCAGAAAACTAGTTATTGAATCCTCAGCCAAACAAATTATTCTTTAATACATTAGTTAAACTTGTAACCAGGTAGGTGTATCTTCAACCAAAAATATTACACACAAAAATTCAATTTTCGAAAAATAATTATTGTCGCAACCAAAACAGATAAATTCTTAACCAAAAATATAATAGTCGACTTTGCAGTTAAAAAGAATTAACTTTCAACCAAAAAATATTACTTTACTACCAAAAACGATTAAATTTCTATTCAAACATGAATTCGTAATTCAAAAGGACAAATTTTCGACATAAAACTTCAAATAAATAGTATAATTTAAAAAAAGATGAATTCTCCACCAAAAATATAAGAGTAGACTTCCAAACCAAAAAGTCTAAACTTCTAAGAAAAATAGTTAAATTTTCATATTATGAGATCTATTAGTTCAGTTCGCGTTTGAGTGGAAACACGAAAAAAAAGGAAGTTTCTTGCAAACAAGCGAAAAAAAGTATTATTTTTTAAGGGGGGGGGGGAGTGTAGAACAGGGGTAAAAATATGAAGTCTGCAACAATATAGGGAATATGAAATTTCTTCACCAGTGTAGTAGACTCATTGGTGTCATCAGACTGACATACCTTTCGATAAATGTTCCTATAATAAAAAAAAAGTTCTAAGAAATGGAAGGTTAAATGTCGTGGGCAGACCGGCTAGCAGTTAGCCTTCTATGCTGTAGAGACTGTACAGTGTAGACTGTAAGTCTTGTAGAGTAGATTCACCAGTGGGTCGGAAACCACTGCAGTCAACTCGGGTTGGGTCTCGCCTCTCTCAGGCTCTACTGAATATATAACCTACACTATAACAGCAATCACGCAACCGAAAATAAGAATAGGGAGTGCCGGAAATAAAATTAAAAAATGTCAAAGAAACCAATTATTGTATAGGTAAGTTTCGACTCTAAAGTCGCTGGCAGGCCTCAGACTCATTTGAGAAAATCAGAATATTGCCAATTAGTAGTGTAAATTTAAAAAAATAGTATAGCTGGAGAGATTGATCAGCGACCTGTGTTGGAACGGTGTTGAGGAACAAACGTGTTCCCCGAAACAAATTTGGTCCGGGGTTCGATTCCTGAGCCGGTACTTATGGACTTTTTTTACGTACTTTTAGCGAGGTTCTGGTAGTTCTGATCCCACCTTAAGCTGCGATTTTTTAAATATTGAATAAAGGGTTTATATATTTTAGACATCTGGTTAGAAACATATATATCTATGATAAAATTCATTAAATCCTTTTGAATCTTTTAAAACGCCCCTGAAACCTGTTGAGATTCTCTAAAATTCTTGGAGAACTCTACAATCTTTTTAAATCCTTTGAATTCAAATAATTTTTTTGAAAGTCTATGAATCCTTTAAAGCTGGTGAAAACCCTCGCAATGCTTAACAATTTACAGATGTCCCTTGAATAATCATTCGATTTATTCCCGTAATTTATGTATAGACACTTTTTTAAAACACTTTGAAATTTTCTGAAACCCTACGGAATTTTCTGAAACCCCAAAAAACTAGTAAATTTGGTTAAATTGCTTGGACTTTCTTTGAAAATCTGCAATATCTTTCAAAATTCCTTGAAAAATGATGCAATCTTCGAAATTCCGTAAAATCTGATAAAGCCCCTTGAAATTCTTTTATATCTTTCAAAAACCATGAAAGCTTTTAAATCACTTGAAATTGGTTGGCACCCATTGCAACTTTTTAAAACCCCTTGAATCCTGTTGAAATCCACTATAAAGGTTTAAAAACCTTTGCACACCATTAAAATTAATAAAATCTCCTAAATCTGATGAAATCCCTAACAATCCCACAAATAATGAGTAAAACATTTTGAAATCTGTAATATCTTTCAAAATTCCTTGGACAAAGATAAAAACTTTAAAATCCCATAAAATCTGATGAAAAATAATCTAAACGCTTGGAAATTCCTTGGAATGAACTGAAATCTAATTTTAAAAACCCTAGAATTCGGTTAAAAGATTCTGAACCTGTTTTAAATCCCTAGGAATATGTATAGAAATTCCTTTTTAAATATTTCATTTTTAAACCCTATGAATCCCTCATATATTCTAAAATTCATCGAAACCCCTTGAAATTATGTAAATGATTTAAAAATTCCTTGAAATCATAAGAAAATATTAATTATCATTGATCTTATGGAATCTTTTAATTTCTTTTGAAATCCTGTAAAACTAGGCACCGGAACCACAGATATTCTACATATAAAATACATTTCTTGGGAATTGTTTGCATGAATATTATGTGTAATATTTTTAACTTGATCACGTTGCAATACTCCGAGGTTAACGTGTCAATGAACCATATCCTAGCACAGCATCGAGTTTCTGAATTAGTATTACAAGTTGCAAATTGACTGCGAATAATTGTGATTGCATAATAGCACATCGAGTGTTGGATTGCATTGATCTCGTCTAAAAATTTCTGCAGCTCTCTCAACTACTTTGGTTAGCAAAGATTTTAAATTGTGAATTGAAGAGACATTTATATTGAGAAAATTTTCATATCTGTGAGATCCAAATTACACCACAAATCAACCCCTAAAAATTAAACATCTTTTGTAAAGACATTGTTTTGAAAAGTCTTAACGCTTGCACTGATAATGAATAAAGTTTATTTGAAAAGCACTGCGACAGAAATTCATCCACCGAAAGCATATCGAAACCAATCTAAATCAACCCCTAAAGTTTCAAAAACTTTACAGAGACTAATTGGCAAAGTTTAAATGTTTTCATTGATTCGTGTAGAATTTCATGCCAAAAGTATAAAAAAAAGTTTAATTCCACTAGAGTATGTGAACCTATATATGCTCCTAAAGTTTAAATAATTACGTAAAAAAATACTAATTTGATAAGCCGAAATGTTTTGAGCAATAAAAACATTAACATAAAAAATTAAAAAATTTTATGTCAAAAGTATAAAATAAAGCTTCATCTCTTTAGCCCATGTGGATCCCATCCCTAAATTTCGAAGTTTGATTTGGAATGGTTTTGTGAGACTTTTTTAAATACTTTTGTCATAAAATGCTGCTATTTTCAATAAAAAACTTTTCGGCTTCTCATAACAGTGTCTTTTTATAGAATTTTTTGTAACTCTATATGAGTTGATTTAGGACGCGTTTTTATACATTCCAACTTTCAAAAAATCTTGCGCAATTCGTAAACTTTGCGAACTTTGACTCATTGTTTGTTCAGAATTTCTCCTTTTTATCTGAAAATTCAACTGCTAGATGAAAACTTGAACCAGAAATTAGAAATTTATTTTTTGGTTGAAGATTCATCAATTTAGTTGAAAATTGTTGTTTTTTTTAATAGAAAATTCCTTTTTTTATTTGAAAATTCGTTTTTTTCATAAAGGTCCGGAAAATTCTATAAGATTAACATGAGAGAATTTTTGTTTTCGGAAAAATAAGATTCAGGTTCCTGGGGATAAGCTTAGCTTGAGGAAGATCATTAGAATTTCTTGGGGTTCACCAACGAATAATTTTCGCAAAATTATTTTGAACCACAAATATGTCCCAAAAAACTGAAATTGACGATTATGCGCAAAATTGAACCATATGAGCTCTGTTTTTTCCTGTTTTGTACACATTTTTATTCGACATGTGCAATTTTTGTAAATATTTTTTACTAATTTTCAAATTTTTAAAGCTTTTCCATTTTTTTTCCTACTAACTTATTAAAAGTTTCTTTATTTTTACGTTTCATCGGACAATAATTCATTGAACGGAAGACTGATACTTGTTTCAAGCACTTACCAATTGTGTCATTTTAACTTTTTATTCAAGAGAGGTAATAGACAACTCTGTTTTTTGTGTGTTAATTTGTTCAACTTTTACAACCAATTTTAATTTCTTTTTTTATAACAATTTTAGTCTGAAATGTACACCTTTGTAAAAAATTAGATAAAAATCTAACCATTTTGTAAATTTCGCTTACAAAAAATATTATCGCACATTAGACCAATTTTTTATTTTCTCTGACCATTAATATTTGCAGACCAGCATTTTAATCTTTTAACATTTTGAACATAGAATCTTTTACTAACGGAAAAACACCTTAAAATTCCATATTCAAACGTTTAAAAATTTCATTTATTTATTTCAATAAAAATATATGACTTTTCTACAATAAAAAATGGATTTTCAACCCAAATAGACGAATTTTAAAATAAACAGTTGAATTTTCAATACAAAAATTTAGCTTTTTAACGAAATAGTTCAATTTTCAACAAGATTGTTGATATTTTATCTAATTTGTTATAAAAAGATGAATTTTTAAAAAAATCGCCCAATTTTCAACAAAAAAATTAAACTTCAACAAAAATCAGTTGATTTTTCGAGACTAAAACACGTAGTTTCTAGAATACAGTTGAATTTTCAACCTATAAAGTTGATCTTTATACCAAAACAGATTAAATTTAAAACCAAAAAGGCAAATTTATAACATAAAGAGTTGAATTTGTAAGTTTACAAGAACAATATTTTAGTAAACATTTGACTTTTAAATCGAAAAAAATATGAATTTTTAACAACCAAATGAGGACATTTCAAGCCAAAAAGATTACCTTCTTACCAAAAAGACGGAATTTCAAATAAAAAATATCAATCTTTAACAAAAAGGTAAAAGGAACATTTTCAGTTTAAAAAATTAAATTTTGATCAACAAAAAAAATAATTTTCAACAAAATACACAATTTTTCAACCAGACGTGAATCTTCAACTAACAAAAAATAAATCTGATTAAAGTAGTTTAACTTTTACACATGCATTTAAATTTCCGATTAAAAAATATCAATTTCCAAAAAAGTTCAATTTTTAACCAAAGAGATGATCATTCAACTAAAATTATGAATATTCAACTGAAATAGTTAGATTTTCAGTTTAAAAAATAAGTTTTTAACTAAAGAAAAACTAATTTTCAACCAAAGAAATGAATTTTACACTAAAATAACGAATCCTCAAGAAACAAAAGTTTATGTATTTAATAAAACGGTTTAAGTATTAAACAAATAGTTCACTTTTCCACTTTAAAAAAAAACGGAATTTTCAAAAAAATTGTTGAAATTTCTACCAATACATCTGATTTTTTAAATTAACTATAAATTAATGAGAAAGTTGAATTTTAAACCAAAAAACCATTTACGTTGAATGTTTTACATCAAAATATGAATTTCCAGCAAAACAGTTAAATTCTTAGCCAAAAACGCAAACTTTTTTTAAAAATTCATTGAATTGACAGCAAAATAATACAATTTTAAGGCAATCAATAAAAAAAATAAACATATAAATACAAGCGACATAAATTATTAACAATATTATATCATGGGGGTCGTAAATCTTCCTTTTCGAAATTCCGAATCCATTTACCATTAATATTCAAGGACCAGAATCTTAATCTAGTAACATTTTCAACATAGAATCTTTTAAAAACGGAATAAAATAATTTCAAATTAAAATAATTCTCGAAATTTGCAAGATATTTTTTCAAAATTCCTGATTTTCTCTGGTCAATGGTCACTCTCTATAGGAAATAAAGTATTGACATCATTTTGGGGGAAATTTATAAGAATATACAAATCTCATTTTCGTGAATATAGGAAAGTGTTGATAAAAACACGAGCAATATAATGATTATCCTAGTGTTCTTTTATTATTTGTTTGTTTGTTGAAATTGAAAGTTTTATTTGAGAACATTTGAAGTTATGTATCCTAATTTGAGAATCTCATAACCTTCTAAAGAAAAATCTTGGATAGCAAATGAGAATATCCTTCGGATCCTTCGTCCATCGAACTCGAGAGAAACCTAACCTTATTGACTAGGTAGTACGATACCAAGTACACATCCACCATTAAGTTTCAATGCGACGCCAGAGAAACAAGAAATTCATCCTTTACTCACCTGTGCAAAGAGAAATATCCGAAATCCAAGAAAATATTGGACATAAATTCAGTCTCTTTCCAAAAAAAGTTAATATTTTTTGTCTTCCACTGTTGTAAAGCACTATGTGGCACTTCCAATTGGCACGATGTAAAATAATTGGATACAGTTAGAATTAGGTGATACCCGTAACAGGGAGGTGTGACTATCTACATAAGTTTGGGTAAAAAAATGTCAAAGAAAAATAGAATATAATAAAACGACAGAGGTAAAAAAGTGGCCCTGTTCCGGCACAGATCACTGACCAACTTGACCGCAGACTGACGCGTTACTGGTTCTGCGACCACGACCGGCTTCTTTCTCTCTCGGCTAGTTCCGTCGATGTTCGGAACTACTTTCGGATCATTTCGGATCTTTCGCATGGATAGTGGCCAGGGTTGTGAATTGATGCGTCACTCGAGGTTTTTTACGTAAATTACATATAATTTACATTATGTAAATTGCATAATTTATGCAGGAACCCCTACCAGCCCACGAATTTTGAGATTTTTACTTACATTACATGGTAAATGACTTTAGAAAACTACGTAATGATTTTGTACTGCAATCAGGGTTGGGAAAGTATATGCAATGCATGTTACGTTAATCTGTACACCACTCAAAATATATTTTCGCTAGCGATTTTTGGCTACCTTTTCAAGCACCACAATTTTCAAATAACCACATGATTAACATTTCACATTGGGTTCATTTCTAAGTTCCCTTGTTTGTTTATGAGAAATATGATTGGTCAAGAACCTAGATGCGAAATAGTAATTCAAGCAATAATTCAAAATCAAGGTCCCTGGCAAGAGTGAAAAAGTAGAGATTGGTGCGATGACGATCGTGATCACTGAGCTGGACCACGATCTAACAATCATCGGTCATTACACTGGTCATCATGGTAATTCATAGGAATTATCACCATTATTAAATGAATCTGCATTAAAACAATTTACAATAAAATATACTTGATGAAACAATTTATCAATCTTTTTCCACAAATCACGAGCATGACAAAATAGTCGATGCTTATGTGTTTTGAGAATTTAACGGGCATTTATGAGCAATTTGCATTAGGGTTGAAAAAATCGTACGTTCTATTTTTATTCACTTTCAAAGCAAAATTGTCTTACTGTTTGAATTTTATTACAAATTTTAATCCTCTAAATAGTGACATACATTAAAAATTACACGAATAATGATTCTATTATTTAAATTTCGCGGGAAAATGTATCTCCTCGTCGCCTCACGCAGTGGTTTCAGATCGCGGATATAGAGCATTCTCACTTGTGACGACATGCGCTCGGAGTGGCCTTCGATGTTATAACAAACCTCCCTATGCCCCTATATACTTTGCATCTATTCCGTAGTTTTTTAAAATTGTTTTTGTTTTTTCAAAATGTAGAGTGAATATTTGGGAAAATTGTCGGGAGATGTCAAGACCCGATATATTTAAAAATTGGAAAAAATCATATAGATTTTAGTGAAAATGTAAGCTCAGTGCCCTCTGTGACTATAGTGTATATAGTGTCATAGTTTATTCAATCTCACAATAAGGAATATTCGTGTAAAGTATTGTATTCATTTCAATTCAAGTTATCAAATTTCATTGCTGACGTAAAATGCGATGACATTTTATTGAGACTTTGAGGTTGGGATTAGCCTATTGCAAGAGTGATCTGCTCGCAGGAATAAAAAACTCAAATGATATTATTAAAAAGATTTAACATTCCATTCTTCTTTTCCCAGTTTAATGTAAATAAGAGGTATTTTTAAAAAATCTATAAAAATATATTTTTTCCATGATAAATACCAAAAATGTACGCCTGAAAAGATTGTACGAAAATACAAGATTTTTCTTGATACAAAAAAAGCAAAAAATACCGATTTACAAAATCTCTACCTTATGTTAACAAATTTTTCATTTTTTATGGCCAAGAAGATAAATTTCCTACCAAAAAAAAACAACTTATTCAACAAAATACGCGAATTTTTTACCAAAAAGAGATACACTTTGAACCCAAAGTGAAAATATACAGTTATATAATAAATTTTTACAATAAAAATTATTTTCACATAAAATACTTTAATTTTATTTTTTTATTGTATTTTTGAATACAATTATAAATTTGGAAATAATTAAAAGGATTTTTAAGCAAAATTTATATTCTCCGATGGCAAATTTTTCATTTTCCATGGCCAAAAAAATTAATTTTCTACCAAAACGAAAAAAAATTTCGACGGTAGTGGTAAACATAACCACGCAAACTTAACCTCACACTGTACACACATATCACTTAAAATGTTACTCGCTAATCCGGGCATTTTCTAACTGACACGAGATTTTCCCAAAAAACTTTTGATTTTCATCAGTTATGCCTTTTGGAATCCGAAAATATTTTTTGCTTGGGTGCACAGCACTGTGTTTATCACACCATACTATGAAACAATATTTCATTATTTTACTTCTTTTATTTTAAAAGCTTCTTCAACATATGCCATCCCTATAATGGCAATGTATTTTCCCATACTGCTATACCCCCGGTGGTTCGGCCCTTTAAATTTTTATGGCTTAATGAGAATTAGGTATTTTCACTTCAACCACCAGTTAACATCACTTTGTTGGTTGCTGAGGGGAAAACAAGGGACGAAATTCATGGGGTTCGGTCAATTTTTGCCCTATTTTGCTAATATCTTCGTAAAAATTACTATTACAAAAATATTACAGAAATAAAGTTTTGTTCCATGCATTTGGTCCCTTGTTTGCCCCTCAGCAATCAACGAAGTGAAGTTAGCTGATCACTGAAGTGAAAATACCTAATGCCCTATCTCTGGCATGCGCAGTAGTTATTCTTGTGAATACACTGTGAACCACACAAAACGATAGGCTGGCATAGGAACTTCCGGTAACAAATCTGACTTCCGTGCCAGGCCGATCTAGGGTCCTTTCTAGGTAGTTTATATTTATACAGTTTGTCATTCTAGTGGATTTCGAAGTTAATAATGTGCCAGCACTGAATCTGGAGACGGTTGTTCAAGATGGCAGAAAAAGGCCGGGGCCTGAAAGGTTAGATTGGATAAAGTAATTAGTAATGAGTAATGAGAATTGAAACACATCTCGTCAGTGGAGGAAGCGATTCAATGATTATCGTTTGGCGGGATGTTACGCAGAAAAATAAAACAAAGTTAATCATTCTTTACTGTTTGGAGTATAGAAATGATTCCTATTCTTGACCGAAATCCGTACATAAATAATGCGCTAGAGGAGGCAGACTGCCGTCAATATTTAATCTCTGTGGTTGCCAAAAGGAAGTTAATACAGCGATAGCACTTGAATCAATAAAATAATTTCAATTTCGAAGTTTTTTTACAACGCCAGTTTAGTACACGGAGAAAAATGGATGTTCAAAGTTGGCACCTGTAGATATTAAAAATTGCGAAGTTACTCTGTAAAATTCAAAATATTTAACTAAATAATTCAAGATATTAAATATATGTATGGTTATGTCAAATAACGGCTGTAAATATTTGAGTAGTTTACTTATTTGTGGTCATTTAAGGAATAAAGTGTTAACTTGTTTGTGAATTTTAAATTAAACTGGAATGTTCTTACATAAACGAAAAACAGATCAAGTATATGAAATGTCGATCAGATGATACATTCAGTCAAATTGAGGATATGTTAAATATTTTTAATTCAAAATAAAAATTAAAAAGGCAGTAAGTAAGGGCCCTAATAGCACGGAATATAGCTGGAACGTTCCGCGGGAACCTTCCGAACTTTCCAGTGGAACGTTTCAGGAACTTTTTACCGGGACATAAGGGGAACCTTACATTATTATTATTTTGAACAACATTCATCTCGTAAACCGTAAGAGATAGGTAAAAACGGATGTCATTTTCGAGTTTTGAGTACCGCATATACTACATAGTAATATGATATTCATATCATAACTGACATCAATTTTGACCTTTTACTTACGGTATATCGAATACCCAGTGGACACAAATGTCCAAAGACATTTTTAGAACGTCCTAAATACGTCCTAAGTCAGGCCAAATAACGTTCTAAAAACATACAATGTTCCAAAGACGTTCTTATGTTGTATTTGAAACATTGGACGTTTTTTGGACGTTTTTTTCTCGTGACGGCTGGGTATGTATTGATAATAATAACAATAACGACCATTTATTCTTTGAACGTTCCACTGGAACGTTCGCAAGTGGCGGACATTTTACACGCTCAGGGAACGTTCCCGGAACGTTCCGTGCTATTAGGGCCATTTTTCTTCGTGTAATGAATGCCTCGAATACCAGTGCTAAGGACCCAATTTTTTTCTTGGTTTGATATTTTAACATTTTATAGATCAGAGGATCTCGCAAAACCCTGGATATTCGACAAGTTTTCTTTCTTTCGTTCGCAAATCCTTTGGAAAAAATATATGTTGCGTCAGTGAAGTACCTATATAAGAATGCAAAGTCGGATTTGACCAACACCCTTAAGGCTATGTGACGAGTGAGTCACGTGACCAGATTCCTACCTTACCGTTCCTTTTTTTATTTACTAACTTATTTTCACACAAATTGCCACATCGAGTTGAAAATTTGGCATAATAAATAAGAAGCATGAAGAAAGGTGGTTCTGGTCGTAAAGTTTAACAATTATGAAGAAATAAAAAAAATTATTGAAAAAAAAAACTTTTTCACGATTATAAAAATTTAGGACTAGGGCCACCTTTCTGAGTGCTTCTTATTTAATTTCCGAAATTTTTACGTCGATGAGGCGCTCCGTGTGCAAATATAATGTAAAATAATGTAATAAAGTAATGTTTGTAATGTGCAAATATAATATAAAAATATTTTGGAATTGAAAATCTCCATGTAAATTTTTTTAATTAGGTGCATCAGTTTACAGTCGTCTTCCGAAAGAAAGTATTTTTCAATTATTTTTACTGGAACTGCAATTTATTAAAAAAAAGTCATGAAATTATTTACATCTATTTACAGTTGTTTAATTCAAAACGTTTTTTATCAAAAAAATGTCAAGTTCAAACGCTGCGAATAATTATTTATTTCAAGTCTTTAAAACCTGCAATTTAAAATACTTTACATTGAAAATTCACGCTTTAAAATAAATTATTATATAATAATAATAAACATCTCTAAAAATTTTCAATTGAGTTCAATTTAAATTATCGCGTTATATGAAATTCGTAATATTTTAAGTGTTTAGATGGATTTTTTCTCTCATAATTTGTCAAATTCCCAGTCAATTAATAGATTTACTGGCATATTTCTCGTCTTTTACAAAACTGCATTTCATTAAAAATGCTTCATCAACCTTTTTTATATTTTTTATTATATTTTTTACATATTTTATCATTACAATTATTTCACTTTTATGCAAAAAACTATTTTTCCACTGTTGAAACCTTACGAAAATAGGCGATGTAAATGTAACCTGCTTTCCATATACCGGTCAATAAGTGGCTGCTTTTTCCCTTTGGTACATTGTTTTTGGCATTTTAACCACCTTTTTCACTGACAACAAATAATATTTTCCCCACCTTCTTATGCAATAATTCAGCACGTGATACTTCATTTTGATTCACTTTTACATTAAAATTATGTACGATAGTGTACATTTTACCAAAAATATGTCCTGAATGTTTAAATGCCCGTTAGGTGTCATGGCGGCATCTAAGCTTCCGCTCTTCAATGAAAAGCACTATTTCAGTAGAATATGCTGGGGTAGAATTCCGACATCGACATATAGAAATGGGCCGATAACGCTGTGGGGAGAACGGAAATGGGATCTTGAGAGAGAAAATACGTATGAGATGTTCACCTGTCTCTTTCTAGCTAAAGCTGATTGGTCGAGAGCATTTTCGTTGAGTGAAGTTTGATGAAGCACAGGACCGTGGTTTTTATCGCGAATGCCTAAGTAATGTGACGTGTATGGTTTATTGTATCTTTCAGAATTGATTTAATTATTATTTAGTGTAATAAATATTAAAAATAGTGGTAAACTG
The DNA here is from genome assembly GCA_010014905.2 of Druon quercuslanigerum. Taxonomy (NCBI): domain Eukaryota; kingdom Metazoa; phylum Arthropoda; class Insecta; order Hymenoptera; family Cynipidae; genus Druon; species Druon quercuslanigerum. Next base: position 23,729 of record JAAAKG020171958.1, read on the forward strand.
AGCAGTTTGCGGGCGTTGTAAAGACGTCAAAGTTCATTTTTAATCGTTTTAAAATATAAGATTAGAAAACTGGAAATTTTTTTTAAAAAATAAAGGTAATTTTTCCTTGCACACTTTTTTATTTTAGACTACACATAATTTTAATGAATGAACAATTTTATGATACTTTGTTTCAAATTTTTGACACATTTCATATTATTTTTTATCTTAAAAACGCATTATTATTGTATAATTTTCAATCCAATTTTAAAAACAATTTTAGGTTAGCAAGTTCTTTTTATAAACTAACTGAAACATGATATTTCGCATGAATGTTCTTAAAAATTCAACGTATCACAACTACAAATTTATAATGTATTGTTATTAATTGTTATCAATCGGGGCTCCCAATTCATTTGACACAGGCCTGGAATAGAAGGAGACAGATCTGCATCTCATATATTTTTTCTCTCTCTAGAGCCCATTTCCGTTCTCCCCACAGCGTTATCAGTCCATTTCTATATGTCGATGGATTCCGATGCCCTCTAACTAGTTGATCGCATCTCTCTTCCTATCGCATACAATTAAACGGAAATGTGCGATTGTTTTGAAAAGGATCGATTGCAACATTCTCTTTCTACCTAATGTGTCAGAAAGAGAGAGGTGATTGTCGATAATCGAGATATCAGGAGTTCTTGGTTACCGAATACTGCCACTCTCTTTCTGACACATAAAATAGAAAGAGATAGTTGCAATCGATCGTATTCAAAACGATCAAACATCCCCGTCTAATTCTAAGCGATAGGAAGAGAGATCCGATCAACTAAGCTAGAGGGCATTGGAAGCCCACCCCTGTTGTTTTTTTTCTCATACAACTACATTTTTGAAATTTCACACTCGTTTTACTTATTTCGCCGGTCGGACGGTGTCGGCAGTAAATTTCAATGCCCGTTTTCACTCCTTACATTTCGTGCAGTTGCAGTGGGATTCCTGAGCCACTTCGCAGTCGAAAATCGAACTTACCTATCTTTCCTCTCCTTACACGTCAGATAAAGAGGTTTGTTCGATTTTCGAAGTGGCCCTAGAGCCCTACTACAGACAAGGATATTATAAGAAGTATAAAATACGAATGCTATCCCTGAGGTGTTCAACTATTTTTAAATTGTATGGCTTGATGTAGATACTCAATCGTGGAGTGTTCAGGTTATCGCGGTCGTTCAGAGAAGTGAAGTTGCGCAGTAGATATGTACGCAGCAAAAGTAATGGCGGATCTTTTAAACCTCTGCTCATACAAAGATAATATCTTTGGCTCATACCTATTGTAAGCTCCAAGAACTAAAAACATGCCATTAGTTCAAAAGAGATGAAGATACCTCTATTGGCATAAGGAAAACTTACGAAACGCTATGCAAAATCTTCCTAGTATCTGGAAGTCTTCAGATGATTTGACATGGAATTGTGCTAAAATAATTGATAAAAATCATATAAACAAATGATTTTTCGTTTTTTCAATCAAGAATTAAGAACGTATCGTATTACTTACAAAAATGCAACACTTTCTCTTTCCCATTTAAACACGCGCGCGCAAAGTTGTGTTTTCAGCGTTACGACGCCGTTTTAGATTTTGATTTGCGACCTCTATCTTAAGGACGCGTACTACAATCCTTTAAAAATAGTGACGAGCACTCCTCTACGGTATACACATGGAATATACCCGTAGAAAACGAGGTAAATTAGGTATTTAAGATGTGACGTCAGCTTGAACTATGTCTGCAAACTGAGGGGCACGTAATTATGTATGTTCAGAAATGTTACTTCAATCACAAGTTTACTTCACTTCGTTGATTGCTGAGAAGAAAACAATGGACCACATGTACGGGATTCGGTCCATTTTTGCCCTATTTTGCTAATGTTTTCGTACAAACTAATTTTTTGTACATAACTGTATTTTAAAATAGTTATTATTTATTAAGAACTATTTACTGACAGAATAAAATTATATTAATTATTATTTATTACGAAGATAACACAAAAACAAAGTTTTGCCCCACGTTTTTGGTAGTAAAGTTAGCTGACGATGAAGTGAAAATACCTAAAAATACAAATTGCATTAGAATTTAGACAATACTTATTATTATTATAACGCGGACAGAAATGATTCTTTACAATAAGTGTATTTGTACAATATTGGTCGTTTTTCAAAAGTAGTTCAATTACATAATGAACCATTTAAAAATGTAAATAATAGTAATAATAACCAAAATTTATGGCGTAAAATAATTGTTTCCAAGTTTTGTAAAAATAATGTTTTGCCCTCGGCATGCAGACATCTTGGATTTTCACCTCAAATATCTATCATCTAGAGTATTATTCTTACCCAGCCCTGCTTTGTAGTCCCTTGTCATTAGACTTGCACTTGCTAGTTTCCCAACTACATTGTTGCATATTTATAGCTATTTTTGTTTACTTATATCTTTATATCTGCAATATTTCTCATTTATAATAGAAGTTTTTTCAAAGTAGATAATTATTGATACTTCTTATTGCAATTTTATTAAATTTATCGTAAGTAATCGTGACAAATAGTAAATTGTTAAACTCTGTGTGATAAAGAGGATACAAAATGGGTAGCACTGACAAGGCTGTGATCACGGGGTTCATATGCAGACTTTGCAGCAAGATGAATCGTTTTGTAATTCACATTTATGGCGAGGAAGGCGAGAGAATGAAACTGGCTGATAAAATTAACGCTTACCTGCCAATTACGGTAATTTTTCATTAATTACATTTCATTCTGTATACTTGCTTCAACCATTTGTTCCAAACACTCCCAACACTTTTGACATTGACAGAGAGTACAAACACGAATACAATGGAGGGTTGTCTTTTTATATTATTAGGTTTGATCAAATTTTATTTTGAAGATTTGATCCTTGCTATCCGATATTTAAACATCTAATTACTCTGATCGAAGAGTATATTTCATTGTCCCATGTAACGATATCACTTTGACCTTGTTCCAAAATATCTTTTGTGCGCTTTAAACTACTGGATTCTGGAAAAGGGTCCAGTAAATAATTATTATAAAAAGCTTCAGGATTTCAATCGCTCGAATGGGACTAAATCAAAATCTGAAAACAATTTACACTTTTCAAATCTTTAATATTTTATAATCTCTGGAAAGTTAGGTTTATCTAATTTTTTTTTTGCTTTATGTTTCCATAGAAGTATTTTTTTTTAATTCCTAATGCAGCAATTTTGTTCAAACCTTTTTTTCACAATTTTAAACTTTAAAATAAAATTTTTTTGATGAAGTGACCATCATTCAATTTAAACCTGAGATGCGCCGATGATTTAAGAAATGTTACAACAACTTTTGCTGCGACAAAAGTTTTTTTTTCTTCAAATATGCTAAAACCGGTGTAGATTATACAGTTCTCGTTCTTAAACATAACCTCATAATATTTTTTACTCAGTTTTTAGCCGAAAGAAGTATTTTTAAAAGGAGATATTAAAAATACAGATATAAAAAATATAAATAATCGTTTTTTAATGCGCTCCTATGAATTTTTTAAATTTAATATTAAAAAGAGAAAAAAATATTTTATATTATTT
>JAAAKG020171969.1:0-27318 GCA_010014905.2 Druon quercuslanigerum
CTTTTATCCATTCTTTAAAAAAAAATTCCCAAAAAGGGTTTTTTTTTACGCTAAAAAAAAGCTTTTTTTAACCCCCCCCCCCCCCTTAACATAAAAATATTTTTACGCCTAACGTCTCAAAAAGATAGGAAATGTTTGGTGCTACAATCTTACACTTTGAACATCTACATTTAAACATCAATTTTCCTCCGTGTATATGTACTATAAAGCAGCAATCCGGTACATAGTCTATTTTCGTAGATGTATTTGAGTGCCACTATTCAAAGAGAAGGGATTAAAATGCCGGCGCTCAAAGCGATAGCACGATTTTGGGGGATGCGTTCAAGCAAGACTGATAAGAAACGGCTTTATACGAAGCGGAAACATGGAAAAAATGTTTATAAGATTATTCTGAAAAAATATACCTTGCCTTTACTAAGTATGCTTATGCTTAAACCTTTAACAGTCAAGCCTTGATCCCGTTAAATAAAAATTCTGAAAAATTCCGGAAAAAATGTATCGGTATCTGATCGACTTTTAGAACAAAAAATTTAAATTTTTATAATTTTCGCGAGATGCGGAATAGTTCACATTGATCTAATGCTCACATTGATTTTGCAAAATTCTAAGCTCGTTGCACAAAAATTATGAGAAATACAAATAATTTGCTTATAAGCAACACTTAGTCGACACTGATCTAGGAAACAGTGGGTCGAGCAATCTCTACGTAATAAGCAGTTGTTCCAAATTATATTAATTTAATAAAAGTTAAAAAGAAAAAGTTAATAAAAATTATTATAATACCATTTCCTATACAGTCTAAAACACTTGAATAGCCTAGCAGCATATCACATTCTGGGTTTTCGTCGCTCGGGGAACGTAAACTGAATACTAAATTCGTTATTTTTTAACATTTTTACATAAACCGTCTACTCTGAACACTTTTTATTGTAATCTCATAGAAAAATTTTTGTTTATACGGTGCAAAATAAAATATGGTGATCGACTAACTGTAGCCAGACGACTTCAGAATTTTTTTATTTAGTTTGATAATGAATAAAGAGATGAAAACAAATTCGTTTCACAATCTTGCAATCTGCTTTGTATTTGCACAGTTGTCTTTTAAGGTGAAACACAACCGTAAAAAATTTGGAGTAAAAGAAAAAACGGTTTAGAGTATTAGTTTCTAAAGAAAAAATTTGAATTGGAACGAAGAGAACTTTGTGCAGAAATGGTGACACCGTTACCTATATTTCTCCATGAGATTTATAAAAGGGCTGGAAAGAAAATAGCACTCTGCTCCATTAATGGTGAGAATTGACGAAAGCTTCTAAAGAATTCAAGGAAACTATTATGCTTCTATAAATGATCGTAGAAAGAAGAGAAAAACTTGAGAGAGTACTTCCATTGGGATATGATGATGAAATGAATGACTAGCTGAGAAATGAGAATCCTGGTCCCTGACGTAGCCGATAAAGTATGAGGAGGACTATGAATAACTTAACAATTTTCTCCGGAAAGTATTTTTAATATCACTTGCGAGGCAAAGTTAATTTAGAATTTAATACGCGTTCATTAATTTCTCATCGGATCCAAGATTGAAAAATAGAATATCAAGTAAGTACTGAAGAGCCATACAGACTTTAGCGAACCCTCATGAAATTTTTATCCTGATATTGGAAACCTGTTCAAGATCAGGTGACGTATATAATTTTAGGTTGTGGCAACCGGGGAACCAAATTCAAGAGGTTAATTAGATATTTGGGAGTTTTCTTTTCGTATTTAAGATTTAGAAAGATTTTATGAGGTTTTAAGAGAGACTGGCAGATGTAGTTGATACAAAGTCGAAAAAACAATTTTTCAAGGTTTCTATTTACAATTTATCAATTTTAATACTTTCAATTTGATATCGTATTAGCAAGAAATGACACATTTAAATTTGAAATAGAACAATTGAAAAATTCCAAACATGGAAATTTCTAATTTTCAATTGCTATATTTTTATAATTTTATGTATTATATTTCTTGTTAGGTTTACAAATAAAAAGCCCGATAAATTTAAATATATTGCATTGTGAATGGACTATTCCAGTACTTTTTAAAATTGAAATCATGCAAACCATCACAATTACAATTTAATTACGTACCGTCTAGAATTATAGAATTTTCCGTACATCTAACCTATTTCCATCTCGTTCGGATTACTGAAATTTCCATAATATTAGCTTTAGAGCTACACTTAATCGGTTGAACTTACGGGCAAATCCGTACTTCTAGCCAGTTCCATTTAATTAACAATTGTTTCCTTTAGAATTTTAAAGTATAAAATAGATTTAATCATGAACTACACTTAAAAAAACATTTTTTTTATCCTAAGTGAAACTAAATGCAGTCTGGTTACAGATATGGATTTATCTAGACTGTCTAGTCTAGAAGATCTAATATGGCCCAGGTCTGACGCCAGTCTGGCCCAGGTCTGAACTTATTTATACCATTCTAGTCTTGAAGTTCTGGTCATTCTCAAGAGAGGCGCTGATCAGCGTGCCATGACGAAAAGGTTTTTCAGTTCGGTCAGCAAATTTTTTTCGACATATTTTGAAATAGTCACCGGCTGTCAAAAATCATAGAAAATAAGCAATTTACACTGTCAAAGCACGTCTTTTTTTTACACCTTGACAGTCTGGTTTGGGCTACGTTCGACGTTGATCAGCTAGGCAAGGCCAACAATTGTAGGTTCGATCTGAAAGAGCTGGCCTGGCTCAGACCTGGGGCTGATCAGCGGGATAAAATCAACAATTGTAAGTTCGGTCTAGATGGTCTGGCCTGGCCAAGACCTGGGCTCGCGGCTCGCATGATTGAGCGCGCGACAGTTAGCTCGCTCTTTTTATATTCCCCACACTTGTGCCCAGATTTATGAAACTAAAGTTCAAACCATCGACAACAGTAATTTGGTGATAGTGAATTCTTTTTTTGTTAAAGTTCCTTCGGCTTTAACGAACACATTCTCATCACGTATCTCGTGCTTCGCACTCGAATTTGCCGCTCAAATTGTATATCATTTCCATAAACGTATATTATTACAATTCATAACATGCATTGATATTAAAACAGACGAATTTTGATTAACTCGCTTAAAAAATGCGCATTCTTTTAAAAAAATTGTTATTAAACATTTTTTTTCAACTTCTGGCGGTTTTCAAAAACTGAATTTGCTCATTTCACCCACGAAAATTTTATCAATGAGAGGTTGGGGCGGGAGGGGGGGGGGTGCTAAGTTTAAAGTAAGAGTCATAGCTGATTAGTGTTTTATGTGAGGCTACTGAAAGTACTCTAAAAAGGGGACAATTTATCCTACTGACTTTTTTCGATAAAAAACAAACGAAAATGAAAATTCTAAGTCCTACAATATTGTTGTAATAATTTTTTGATTTTGTTTGAAAAATCTAAAATTAAATTCTGATAGCACAAAAATAATGACAAATAAAAAACTCCATTTTGCGGTCAAATTATACATGATACTAAAAAAGATGAATAGAAAAAAATGTGCATTCAAAAAATATCTATCAATTTTTTATGATTCATTACTAACAAAAAAAACCATCCACGAACGAACAGACGAACAGGCAGACAGACGAACAGGCAGACAGACGAACAGGCAGACAGGCAGGCAGGCAGACAGGCAGACAGGAAAGCCGACAGACACATTCGTAAAAACCTGTTTTTCGGTTCAGGGGTCTCAAAACGTGGACATTTGACAAAAAAATGGGGGGTGTCAAATTTCACACAAACCAGATACCTTCTCTGATGAGAATGTAAAAATCCTAAGTACACACAGGACATTTTTTGGACACATTTCGAAATAGTTGCAGGGTGTTTAAAATGATAGAACATAAGAAACTAACAATATTAAGGCGCGACTTTTTTTCTTAGTACCTTGAGAGTCTGGTCTGGCCCAGATTTGGCGCTGATCAGCTAACCAAGAAGAAATTTTTTTTTGACATATACTTACGAATTTTAATCTAGTCTCTGAATAGTTCCTTCAATCTTTAGAATTCGAAATTGGGAATTTTTCAATACTATGTATTCCGTCAAATTCTTTAAGTGTTTAAAATTCTTTGGATTTGGTGCGGTGAATGCCAAATGTGGTACTAAGTGGCCGTTTCGGCTTTTTTTTGGTCGAGGTAAATGCAAACTTTTATGGGAAAAAATTCTGGAAAAAATCTGTTTCTTTGTTTCAAGCTAAAGAAATTTCAAGTTGAAGAGACTTAACTTTTTTTAAATGAGTGTATTATACTTAATAAAAATATGGAATTGTGAGTTTCCTTTTCCCACTAGTGGGAAAAGTACTCACTTCGATCACTGTGACGTCATCACCTGAGGAACAGCCAACTTCGCCGTCTCGAGACGACCCGTCGAAGTCTCATTTGCATCGCGTGTGTGGGACAAAAATGCATGTGCGCCTGGAAGGAGACGGCGACTTGACTCGTGTGATGACCGTGCTCGCTGCGCTTGCGCGGCAAACTTCGCACTTGTTCGGAATCGCCTATAATTCACACGCCCGATGAACAATATACTATTGTACATTGAAATAAAATTCTAAATTACGCAAAAAAACTTATTTTGAATTTCTAATTTATTCTTGTATTCACTAGTACTAAGCGCACATATAAAAAATGCTAACATTTTTGAACCAATAAGAAACATTATTTGTTAATTTTCAAAATTTAAAGATTTAAATACAGAGAATGAACAGAAAATATTCTTTGATTGAAAACATTGTTTGCAATTTATAACTTCTTAGGGAGATGGATCAGTTTAATAAAAATTGGGTGAAAAAAGAGATGGCGCTACATGTTATTAAAATAATCTAATAATTAAAACATAAAGAGTTATAAAAAATCATATTTAAAGTTTTTAATTATTTCATAAAAAAATAACACTATTTAACCGTAAAGAGGAACATGTGAAGTACTAGAGCAATTGTTAAATGTATACATATTAAATTCTAGAATAACCGTAGAATTAAAAAAAAAAGAGTACTTTAATATACTTCGTTGATTTAGTTTTAATTCTTTGAAATTTTAAAATACCTTCATTATATGTATGTATCATATGCAATTTATATAATTTATATGAATAAAATTAAAAAAACGTTTATGGTAAAATCATTGTTAAAGAAATTTCACTTTTATTTTTCTAAATGTAATCAGTATTGGTACATGGACGGCACAGTGAGACAAAAGAGGGTACTTTTTTGTACCACTGATTCCGCTGTGCTGCCCACCTTACAATACTGATTAAATTTACAAAAATTCAAAATGATATTTCTTGCGTAACAATGATTTTATCATAAATTTAATTATTGCACTGCATTAGCATCACAAAACTGAAATTTGGAGCCATTAAACGGTTGCCGATCTTCATTCGTTCTCAAAATAAAGTATTTGTACATACAATTTATGTATTATTGAATTATTATTATTTATTACATTAAAGAATGATGAAGAAATACTTGATTTTTTTTAGATTCTTCGTGACGTCGACCGCTTTCTGGAAACAGGTGAAAAGCCGACTCTTTAAAAAGGAGGACGAAAAACAATGTTTTTTCGGGATGTTTTGCCCTACATTACATCCTTAAATCGACTTTGAAAATTACGTTTCTGAATTCTTATTTGGGAGCCCCTGGACCTTGGGGGTCCCGTATCATTCATACGGCTGATATGGCGGTAGCTACGCCCCTGTTTTGAGAGTAAGTTAGAAAACTCTGTGGGTGATTTTAACGGTTTTTTTTTTTCATTAGTCGATGAGTCGATACGTCACTAAATTGAGAGTCAGTGAAGTGCGTTTGGTGGTGAAGCGGTATTTTCTCCGTTGAAGGAGGCAAGCCGTTCAACTCGCTTGTACAAAAAAGGTGTGAGTCCTCTGTGAAGAGCAAGTCTGTGCGTGAGTGTGGGTTCACATACACCGATACACAGTCTTATGCAATGGCACACATAGAAAAACTAAATTTGTGCCTTAGATACAGAGCATGCAGAGGCAAAGGATGGTATCAAGTGGCCAAGTCCCAATGTGTTCGATAAACGGGATCCTAAGGCAGAGTACAGTTTATAAGGCACGTACGTCGAACAAGTGAGGGGCTACAGAGTGTTCAGTGTTCTTCACTTCTCAAGTGAGATCGCGACACCGGAAGTACTCACTATTGCTGAAGAGTTCGATTTGGGCACGTGTTCCTGCGTTTTGTAGCACGTCTATCCAACACTTCCTTTTGTACCAGCAAACCATAGGCTAAGCAATTTCTAATCATTATTTTACAAGAGATTTCTTTATTGAATATATTATCTCAGGGGCCATCCACAAGTTACGTAAAACATTTATTTCCCAGTTGCCCCCACCCCCCACACGATAGCTTATGTTGCGTAATTTATTCAAATAATTTAACCCATGTCTTATCAATATAAATTAGTTACTTTCTACTCGAGGATAGACCTGAATTATATCATTTTCTTTTTTTATACATAACCAAACAGATGTTATAAATGCACAAAATTATAAGAAATTTTATCATTTTTATATTTTTTATATTTTTTATATTATTATTTTATTATTATTATATATATTTTTTATATTTATATTTTTTTTTATATTTACTGTTCACAATTGAAGAATTTTTAATTGAAAATCCTAAATTTTTGTATTTTAAAACTTCAAGATTGAATTGCATACTGAAAAAGCTATCAAAATTACATAATTGTAAAATATAAATATTCTAAGTTAATGAATTTTTAATTTTAAATTGGAAGCATTTTGATTTTCAAATTCTTAAAATCGGCGAATTTTTTATTTTAAATCTTGAAAACTCACTGTCTAAAAGAAAAGTATCTATTGAAAGTATCTATAAACTTAAGAATTTTAATTTATAATTTTAATTTTCAAATCTTGTATGCAAAACATATTTTCAAAATTGAAGAATTGTCGATTGTAACACTTCAAAACTGTAAAGCTTTGAATTATAAATATTTAAAATTAAACACTTTTCCATTTTTAAACTTTAACATTTCAAATTCTACTGTTCAATATTACATCTTTCTAAATTATACAAATTAGGTATTGAAGAATCTTCAATTGCAAATCTTCAAGATACACCCATTTCAACCAGATTCAAGATAAAAAAATTTCCCGCATTTTTAATTATAAATATCTTCAAAATGAAATGAATTTAAGAAACTTTTCTTTGAAGCAAAGATTCTTTTTCCTGCGAGTTTGTCTTTTAAGAAAATTTTATTACGATATACCTTAATAATTACTATAATATTAAAATTAAGATTTTTTTAAAATCCAGACGGAGAGAAATTTCGGGAGAATTTTAAGGCATAGGTTTCGAAGTTCTAGGCATTAGGGCGCCACGCTCCTTTGCTCCCAGGTCTCGAATTCCATGCTTTTAGATCATAGACTCCGAGACTTTAAAGGACGTAAAAATTGTAGCTCTAAAATCACGCGCTCTTCCGTGAATGTATCTCTTGAAATTTCCCTCCGTGTATTATAACAAATTTGTAATTATTAAACAGTTCTAAACATTTTTGAAACGAAACCCCTTTAAAATTGTTTGGGATCTTTTAAAATAACTTACCCTTCGAAATTTGTCAAATTCCTTCATATTCCTTTGAAAGTGTTGAAATCCGCAGAAATCCCTTTAAACTAATTTCATATATTCACTACAGTTCTTTAGAAATGTCTTAAAATCCCTTGAAATCGTAAACATCCATTCAAATAAGTATAGAAATCATTCGAAATTCCTTGGATATGAATTAAATCTAAATTACTCATTAAATTTATTAAAAAAAAATTTTTAATTAAATGACACCCTTTTCTACAATTTATTGAAACCAAATCTCTTGAAATTATTTTAAATCGCATTGAATTTAAAATATTTTAGGATATTTCTAGCAATATCATAAGATCTTGTGTAACTTCACGACATTTCAAGGGATTTTATAATATTTTAATTCAATTTCACAGAATTTGTTTATAAGAATTAAGGGATTTTCAAGAATTTCAAAGATTTGAAGAGTTTTTTAAACATTCATAGGTATTTTCAAGGATTTGAAAGAATTTGAAAGACTTTAGTTTATTTTAAAGGATTCATTAACAAAATATATTTTTTTGATTATGAGGTATAACCTGGAACTATTGATCATATACTACAAGTTTTTCACAGTTTAATGTTGTATTTTCTAGGATATAGTAAAAAACATTATTTTCTAACTCTATAGTGTTGACCATTATGAATAAGTTCTAGTATCCCACGAGTATCACCCATAATTATTTTCAAATATTTTACATGTCATAACATTCAGGAAAAATAATTCTTGATGCATTTTTTTATAAATAAAGTTAAGTTAAATGTCTCAGCAATCGCGACCTTAAATAGTCAGAGTAATCGTAAAGCCTTTTTTCTTGCTTTTTGCCTGATTTTAATTGATTAAAATTCCATTTGATAGTACATTTTTTAAATAAATAAGGTTTATCAAAAAATGTTACTTTTAACATTTTTTAAAAACAATATACTCAAATTATAACCAAGTTTCTGCGATTGTTGGCACCATTGCATTTACTGGCACTTTTTCCTTAAATATTTTTTATTTAATTTCATTAATAGAGTCAAAAAATGCAAAATTAATAATATTTTAAAGTTTTAATATTCATTCAAACTCTAAAAATAATAAATCTTCCATTTTTCGGATTGAAAATTTAAAAATTAGAAAATTAAGTGGACTATTTTAAGCCTTAAATAGAATTACAGTAATTTTAATTAAAAGCAAAACAATTCACTGTCCTTTTCACCGTTGTAAATTGAACAATTTTAGATCGTAAACCTTCCAAGTTGAATTAATCTCAAAATGTTGAAAATAACAATAATATAACTCTAAATGGAAAACATTTCGCAGTAAAAAATTGATTTGGTTATTAAAACTGAGAGTGGCTAACCAGAAAATTGCTGTTGGCTTTTTTCGTATAAATGCTTTAGCAGATAAAAGACTTCACGATGCTCTTAATATTCCGTTGAGTGATTCTTAGCAGTACGATGGCCGCCATCCACGTACAACCGAACTCAATAATGCTTAACTTCGGTATTCGAACGAGAAGCCTTTAAAAATCCCATATATCCAAGCGGACAAGTTAAAAGCACTTAAATCGTGATTTTTGAAATTTAAAAATTTTGCAATATTAAACATTCAAGTTAAAAATAGATCATATTTTAAGAATGAAAAATAGTTCAAGCATTTACACTGCCTACATATTTATGAAAAAATATCGATTATTTCAACCGATATATCGGTACAAATAGTCCCTTTTCCATGTCTCGCTATTCGTACTAAACTTTCTATACACGTAGCCACGGCTGCTAAAATTATTAAACAATGAGTGATCTAGCAACGGACAAAGTTCATCGAAAGAATGAGGTCCTTCTAAAATTAGTTTCCCTGCAGTAACATTTTAATTATGCAGTTAACATTCAATTGACAAGAGTGATTTGTAGAATTGGTGTGATTGAAATATACGGAGAAGATTTCTTTGTACAATAAATTGATCTGTTTACAAGTTCTTTTCCATTATGACAAAGCGAAACAGAGACTGATGACTGATGAGTAATAATACTTCAGCAATTTTACAATTGGGCCCTCTGGAACCAAGAATCCAACAATAAAATAATTGACAAAGGTACCTTATTCAAGCAGATGAACCCATTGGCCTCTTGTTCTTCATAAATTCTCTCTATACCACCCTCAAAATTCAAATAGTAGTATTTTTAAGGTTAGAATGAAATATACTTTAACGAAACCAACAAAGGCAAGACATGTTATTAGTCCAGTCGGTTAAAACAAGACTATAGATCAGTCCAACCAACAACTGGACTAATAGCATGTCTTGCCTTTGTTGGTTGGACTGTTTTATAGTCGTGTCTTAACTGACTGGACTAATAACACATGTCTTGCCTTTGTTGGTTAGACTGAACTATAGTCTTGTCTTAATTATCTGGAATACAAAATATCTTTGGTAGTCCAGAATGTTTTTTGCCTTGATTATTTTGAAAAATCTTCACATTGCCAGGGCAGTCCCATTACATTGCCTTTAGTAACTGGACTGGCTTTTCCTTCGATCATTGGACTGATTTAAAGTCTTGTACTCATTGACTAAACTGTCTTCCACCTTTAATATTTCGAACAGTATTTACATTGGCAGGACAGCGCCATTATTTCGCATATTATTTTTTTGCGCCATTTTTTGCCCTTATTAGCTGGACTGGTATTAACAGTGTTTCCAGTATTGTTAGTAATTGTGCTGATCACAGTTTATTGAAAAATCTGAATCTCATCTTCAAGTTTCAAGCGAGACATTAGATTCGCTTGTGGCCATACTTTTCTCGTTCAACCCCACCTATCTCGAAAAATTTTGATTTTTTGGACTAGTACCCATTAGGATGTTTTGATCAGGAGGCTTTGAACTATATTATATTGTAATTTCAGACAATTTGATCGGGGCCGGATTTCAATGTAAATTGTGCGGGGTCCTTTCAAAATATGTGAAAAATGGTTTAAAAAAGTGACAAACTGTGATGACTTTATTAAAGTAATAAAAAATTATTTTATGTATTTTGTAATTTTGTTAATTTTAAATTGACTTAAGTCTTAAATCCTTTAAATTATAATTAAACATAATTGAGAGAGGTGAACTCAATTCGTTCAAGGCAAGAATCCCATTTGTTTCAATGAAACTGGCTTTGAGAGAATTTTCCCTAGTTTGACTAGAAAGCATTAATTATCCGAGTTGTGAACTAAAGCAAAATTTAAGTGCCTGTGATAGAAACTAAATTCTGAACTGAAAAGCATACGATTAACTTGTGCAGTCAGCAGCTTGCAACTCGCACGCGTGACAATTGACCTGAATTGTCACCTAAATTGTCCAGGAGGATGAAAGATGCCTCAGTAAAAAATTGGCAGAATACATAGTAGAATATAGAGTAGGCGCAGGAGGGTGCTTAACGAGCCAATTAAGGGAATTTCCAGTCTACGCCCGACCACCCCCGGTGAGTTTCGGGTCACCCTGGGAGGGGAAGTGATATTCATAGCAACATTTTCAGACCCCTGGAGGCAAGTGAAAACCAAGGCTCGAACCGAGATCTAATTGTAAACGGCACGTATAGTACTACGAACTCCCTAACTTTTCGATTTCAGAGTAAATCACCAAATCAGTGTATACAATTTCTATTCTCATTTTTTATTATTTATAGATTTATAATAAAATTTTTGAAAATATTTGTGAAATGTTCATTAAAACTTGAATGGCAATAATATTAATTTAAAATAATTATCTGCGAAATTTGAAATCAGTTTTACATATAATTTTATGAAAGCACTCCAAATTTGAAAATAATATAACCTTCATTCGAATTCAACTTTCACCACAGGATTTTTTAATATGGTTAATTTCACAGATTGTCAAGTTTTTAATTATCACTGTTCTATACGGCAGGTTAAGATGGTTCGGGCAGGTTAAGATGGTTCGGGCATGTTGAGAGAATGAAGGATGACCGACTAACGAAACAAGTATATCAAGGTAAAGTAAATGGCAGCGTGCCCAGAGGCAGACCGTGGAAAGAATGGTTAGAATGTGTGAGTGAGACCCTAGTTCTTCTTATTTTCAAATGTGATTCAATAAACTTTGGTTTTTAAATATGAAATACCTAATGATAATGTGATGGCCACTTTAGGTACTAAAGTTTGTCTGCAATTTGACAATCACCCTTATGCCTAATTCTGAATTTTCTTGAATTCTTTTGAAATATTTAAGGATATTTAAAAAAAATACAAGTCATTTAATAATTTAATAAAGACTTTAATAATTTCAAGTAGTTTTAAAGAATTTTAAATAGTTTAAAGTATTTAAAATTTTAAAAGATTCGAAGGCATTTTGAACAGATTTTAATAATTTAAATATATTTTAAAGGACTTTAAAGATTTTACGGTATAGTTTTTCAAGCATCCAAGGAATTTTCACGAACTTTAAAAAGTTTCAAGGTATTTTCAAGAATTAAAACAATTTCCATGCGGTTGTAAAGAAGGTCATAGAATTTAGCTTACAGGATCTGTAAAGTTAGCAAATATTTTAAAAGACTCTAGAGGTGTTTATAAGATTGCTGATGATTTCAGCAATGATTCTAAGAGATTTTATTCACAAGAAGTGATGGATTTCGTACGTAGTTTTAATACTCTTGAATTCCCTTTAAGTTTTATAATTCACTTACATTATTTTAAATTCAATATATTTCTACTCAATTCAATGCATTTTTTACACTTTTCTTTTGAATTTAACTCAAATTGTTTTGAAGACTTATGAATTTATCCTGAATTCCTTCAAATTAACATGGAATTCTTATCAGTTTGATTTTATTCATTTTAATGCATTAAATTCTAAAAGACATTAACCACTTTAAGTAACCTTTTGGGTTATGAATTGGTTTTTTTGGTAACTTTGTCGGTTAAGATAGATCACTTTATCACTTTTTCCACGGAAATTAGACTGCAATAGCTCTAAGAATAATAAACAAAAAAATATAAACATAAATTAAAAATTGTTTCATTCCATTTATAAAAGGTTCTATATCAAAAACAATAAAATATTAGAATTTTTGATTTTACAGGTTTTTTTTTTTGGTTTGGTCAGGGAAAAATTAATCAGGAAAAAGTCAGGGAATTTTACTTATTTTTTTAATATGTTCGCTGATGCAACTAACGGCTTTGCACTACTCCAATCAGTTTTGGGGGGAAATACATTAATCTACGGATGCATAGATTTTTAAGGGAAAGAATGGTTCTGACAGCTCAAAAACATCACCTTAAAAAAAAAGTTTAATTTCTTGACTTAAAAAAATGTATAATACGAAAAGCTAACTTTTCTTTGTAGGTCATTTTTGCTATAAGCCCAATATTTTTTTAGTTAATCGCAAAAAACAGTTTTTTTAGCAGTTAACTAGCCATATAAATGTTCTATAAATTTGGCCAAAATATGCTTTTTTACAGTTATTCTTTAGGACTGCAAAGGAAACTGGCCCAAAGGAACCTCAAAATTTCTGCTTAAGTCAAGATTTTTAGGTGCTGTTTTCGAAAATTTATCAAAAAATCTAAATAATATTCTTAAAAATGTTTTAAAAAAGCTAAAGATTCGTTCAATATTATTTGAATTAAGATCGAAACTAATATCTTTTAAAATATTGTTTTTATTACACAGTCAACATAAGTGCGATTTTAGATACTGCGAACGATACGTAAAATAGCACTTCTTAGCATAGGCCGTAAAATGTTTACTTTGGGTATTTACGGTATTTATTTAGGATAATTAGGGTATTTTAGTATCAAGTTCTTACCCCGAGCACATTACCGGATTCCGTCTACGACTCTATGCTACCTATTTGCATGATTAAATGGTTGAAAAAAATATCGTATGTGACACGCGGCCCCTAAGTGTCACTTAAGGTCCTTGCATCACAAATAACTATTTTTGTCCTTTGTTCCTTCAATTTTGTAATTTTACAACTTATACAATCGTACAAATTCAACATTTTAAATTAAATGTAAGATGGTGGGTGTAAGGAAAAGTCGCTTTTCATTAATAAATTAGCTACAAATAGTAAAAAAAATAATAATATTGAAGTTTACGTGCAACGTCAGTGCTTCTACCAACCACCTACAAATAGATTGTATAAGAAATAAACTTGTTGCAGAAGAAAACAAATCAACTGAAATGAAGTCTAAAATTAACTCTGAAATTAAGTCTAAAACAACTTATTTAAAAATATTGTCCGGTAATGCCAGCCACAGCATATGAAAAAACGTTATAACTATGGAAGTGCATAAAATTAGTAAATAAAAATTAAAAATTACATGAACCGAAAGTTCATCTATGCATCCAAACAAAAAACGGTGTTAAATGAATAGTAGGATCTTCCCACAGCGTAAATTACTATTCTTAATAATTAACTATAAATTGTATTTAAAAAAATGATGTTGTGATCTACTCTAGGGCTTTCAATCGATAATAAAAAGAAATGAATGCTATAATAACGTATTTTAAATGGTAAATTTATCTATTTATATTTTACAAAGAAATGACAGAAGATTGATTGTTACATAATACTATTTGAGCTTCTTAATTTAAACAATTGTAATCTCTTATTCTCCCTTACACTCAAGATACAAATAGTAAAAATAAATCCCAGGGAAATTTTTTATCTGAGGTTGGATAAAAACATTGAAAACAAGTGACAACTACAATTATCCGACATCAGATCATTTTTATTTGCCGACCTGGCGGCTAAACGTCCTGGCCTAAACTGCACAGCGCCTAAATGTCTGACGACTAAACTTCTCGACGCCTGAACGTCCCGGGTCTAAACAACGGCGCCAAAAACCGACTTGCCCCTAATTTAGATAAAGTCTAAGGCAACCATAAAATTTTAATTGTACATACAAAAAATTGCTATTTCGAGGATTCAATGGTTAACGAGATTTCGAATTTGCAAAATGTTAAATGTTTAAACAAAAATTATTTCGAAAACGCTTGAATTTTACAATATAAATCCCAGAGATATTTTCATCTAAAGTTTGACAGAAAAGTTGCAAACAACGGAAAAATACAATTATAAGTCGTCGGATAATTATAGTTGTCAATTGTTTCTAACGTTTTTATCCAACTTCAGATAAAAAATATCTCTGGAATTTATTATGAAGTTTTAAGCACTCAATACTTTAAAACTTCGAATTCAGCTTTAAATTTTATATTTTTCTTGGACTTCTTATAAATTACACCCTCTATGCATGTTGAAAACAGTCTAAACTTCGTTTAACTTTGGAATTTTAACTTCTCAATCCTAATTCTGATCTAAATTCCTTGAATTCTAAATTGTCCACAATTAACGAAACGTTTTCCCGCAATTACATCATTCCGACTATCTTCTCATTAGGAAATGTTCTAATTTCCAAATTCGTATTAAGTAGATGAAACTTAACTCGCCGATGACTTGGATTCCAACAGTCACTTTGTAAAGATGGCATGATAATATCATTCTTAACAAAGTTGCTCAGTTGTTTGTCAGCGCATGTATATTCAATTGCAATTCGTAATAAAATTACATAGAATTTCAAACAAATAATTTCATTAACGAAATTTTTTATGTAAATAAATCCTTGTCATAAATTATTTTAAAAATTATAAGAGATATAGTTATGTGGCCTCAAAGCTTAAGTCCTACAATCAGTTTTTTGCACTGTTAGCTTAACTATTCGACTGCAGGAAAGTGGCGTCAAATTTTTGCTAGAGATGCAAATTTTAGTGAGAATAAAGCAGCCATAAGTTCCCACGAATCAAATAAATACTTTTCAGAAAATAATCCATTTTTGTGTGGTTCGCTTAATAAGAAAAAAAAGATTCCCCGGAAGTTAAATCCATTAACTTAATATTTTCAAAAATTAAGGTTGTGCTAAATTGTGTTAAATTATTGTGCTCGACAAATGAAATCTTTGGTTCCCTGAAACAAAATTTAGTGAGGCCTATAGTTCTCACACTGAAACCAAAATTGTCAGTCTTGTAAGTTTTCCGAGTTTAAAATGTTCGTTTTTAATGTGTTGTTTTTAAGTTTTTAATTCGTATCACCTTTCTTGACTGTAAGTCTTCGCAATCTCCGACAATGGGATCCTGGACCACCTTCATTTTTAGGAAAAAAGCTTTAGTAATGAATGATTGTTGTGCCTCACGCTTTTATATTACTGTCAGTTGTTATTATTTGTAGATTTAATACATTTTAGTGATTTAGAAAAAGTTTTTTTTTTAATGTGTTCATGTATGATAAATTTTTTGTTTGCATTTAGTACGTTTCAAATGCGGCAAGCATTAAATAAAACCGTTTTTAAACAAAAAAATGTATTCATTTTTATGTAGTTAGGTTTTTGGAATTTTACTTTAATGTCAAAAATTATGTATAATAATTTTAGATTTTTCAAAAACCCATTCATTACACAAATGAGCAAAACATTTGTGTAAAATGCTTTTAAGTTAATGCATACAAAGTTTGGAGTAGTTTGCTGAAGGTACATTGCAGAATTAGCATTAACAATATAATAATATGAGAAGCCAAGAAATAAATTCCATGAAATTTGTAGGTATCCGTTGGGTCGTTGACCAGCTGCCAAAAATAACCATAAAGTGCAGGGCATAGCTTGAGTTTGACATCAATTGCACGTTTTTATGACTGTTGGTCCCCAGCCTCTGTTCTTCGCAACTGAAAACGATGCTGGCTTGAAGTCTCGAGAAGAAGCCTTTTACAATTTTACACCATAAGGTTTACAACAGTACTCGAAAAATTATCTTCACGGCACGTAATAAACGTAAAAAGTAAATGCAATTTTAGTTACATACGTTACAAAGCGCAACGGAAAAAAACTTGCATAATTGTTCTTTAATGTAAAAAATTATTATGTAATAAACTTGATAATGAAAAATTGAATTTATCTATTTAAGAACATAAGGTGTTTTAACCTGCACAGTTCTCCTTGGGGTTTTAAATATATCTACTGTAACTCTAAACGAACCATGTCAACACGATAAGAACATTATCATTCCTAATCTCAAGAAAAATGCACTTGAAAGATGGAATCTTGAAGATTCAACTTGGAAGAAAGCAAGGCAAAAATGAATGTCGCTTGTAATTAAAAAACTCTCGAAGCATTTTTAATGAAAACAGGTAGAGCCTTCAGGCACTTTTGTTTAGCACTCAAGTATGAAGGACGTTAAATACCGGAAATGCTTACATTGTACTCAAATCAAGAAACAGAAGCATAACTCGAAGCATAATAAATTTGAGTACCAAGAATAAAAAAGGAAATCATTGCAGATGATTTATTAATCATATCTAGAAAGTGTCTCATATTTAACATTTAAGCTCGGCTTTTATGTCTCTATTCTAAAAACAATCATTTATCATCTAAATAAGTATTCAGCTAAACGGGAAATGTTTGGAATTACGAATTTGTTAAGTTTTATGTATTTTAAGCTTATAAGGGCTTGCACACCTTAGAATTCTAAAAATAGCACAAAAGAAACTAGGGATTTAATTTGGTTTCAGTTAATTTCTTACAAACTCATTTTCAACTTCAGTTACGTTATGTAACTAAGTTTGCAACGCTTCTAAAAGAAAATAAATTTTTGTGTTTTAATTTTAGTTAGGAATTATTATGAGATAAAACTTTTTTTGTTTTACTTGGCACTACGTGCAAATAATCAGTAAACTAAATTTCGGAAATTTTATAGTTTCGTTTATTAACGTTGCAAACTTCAGTCACATGTTATGTTTCCACTCATGATCAAAGCGTAAAAGCTGAAAATAATTGAATTGCTTTCAGTATTCGTGCTGTTCATTATGAACAAATTATGATTCAATTTTGTGTCCGTACATTTTAAACGCAATTTGGCTGTGGCTACGTGTGTCGAAATTTCGGTACAAATAGACGGATTTTTTCGGTACGAATAGAGGTTGTTTGAAAAGTGGCTATTTGCGCTGAAATCGAGCTGAAATTTCGGCACGAACAGCCGGATTTATTCTGGGCATGCATTTATTTGTTTGGGCGATGAAATAAATAAGGCCTTAAATAAGTAAAAATGTTCTCAATTTCAAATTATACAATTTTAAATTATTACAGAATTTTAAACGTTTTTAACTTTTAATTGTTCATTCATTGAGGATTTAGACGCAACTATTTCAATTTTAAAGCTTTTAATTAAAAATTTTAAATCTTTATTTATTAAATTTTAAATCCTTTCAAGGTTTTTTTAAAACGTTAAAATGTTTTAATGTTCCACTATTATGACTTTTAGGTTTTTTTAATTATTCACGACTTCAAGTACTATGTTTCTTTAATTAAAATGCTTTAAATCTTTAAGTTTAAAAAAATGTTATTAGTTTCAAATGATTTAATTTCAAAATATATTTAATAAATTTAAATTATATACTTTGGAATTTCAAAAATGTTGAATTGTTCAGCCATTTCAATAAAATCATTAATTTTTCAATGTTATTCGAAATATTAAAAAAATAATCGTTAAGCCTTACAATTCTAAACATAACATTTTAAAACGACTCAAACTTTAAACGTTATACTATTTTTAATATTTGAAGTTTCAAACATTCTCTATTTAAAATTTACAAAAATTAAAAGTTTCCATGAATTTCTCTAAATTTCTTGGAGTGATATGACACTCCAATGCCGCTTTTCATTCCGAATGTTACATAAAACCTTCAAAATTTAGCATTTCCATCAACCAAAAATAATTATAGAGACATTTTATTGTATTTAATTTCATGCTTTCACACAGTAAATTTTTATTAAATAAAATTTTGCATTGACCTTGCACACAGAGAAATTTTCTCTCATCGAGTTTCTGTCACAAATATCCGGTTCTTCGATCCGTAGGTGGAAACCGAGACCAAGGTGGAAACTATCGACAATTGCGTGTTATATCATGAAGTATAGCAGCAAGACGAGAAACCATGATTGCAAGCATATACTGAAACTGAGTAGTTTGCGGATATAACTTTGCGTAGGATGCGTATAAAAGATATTCATTCATCCACTGTTCGTTCATTCATCCCATCGCTCAAAGACTAGAAAGAGAACTCTAGTAGAATACATTATATATATATATATATATATATATATATACAATAGTACAATACATATACAGTTTTAATATATCGCATGTTAGAACTCTGACCTTTCTCTCTTTCTACCTTTGCTGACAAATGATATAAAAAGTTTAAACTGCTGTAGTGTATAAAAGGACAATAAGACTTATGTTCACACATACCTAACTTGTAAAACAACGCCCATTCTATGTTTCTCCTAAAACTCCAAAGAAGGAGAGAAAGCAAACAATCGTCATTAATCTTGTAATTAATCGCACTATTATTCATTCCTGATTCTCCCTGTACAAGACAAGTCATTGTTTAAACCAGAAGTGAGTCTTTAAAAGTACATTCTTGAATTTTAATCACTTTCCAGTTAAAGACATAATTAACCCCCAAAGTAATTATGTGGGCTATTGAGCATCAGGAACAATCGTGCGGGTACCATTAAATTAGAGAAAAAGAGATAATTGCATTTTTAAGAAGAGATCGTCGTCAAGGGAACTTGTAAAATTACCTTCCGCTTTTCTATTTTACTGGCAACATTAATTTTTTTACTCTATTTTATCCTTGTTGATGTTCTTCGTCTAAAAAAACAAGTTTAAGATTACGAGTATTTATTAAGTTTGCTACATCCTATTATATATATATATATATATATATATGTGTATGCGTGTGTGTGTGTGAGTGTGTGTGTGTGTTTTAACAGAACGCTACTAGAACTAGAGAAATAATATCTTCCAATTTAAATTTCGCGCCAGTTTGCAGAAAGACTAACATTTTTTAAAAGAATGACTTATTAACAGCACAATTTGAGTCTATTCGTTTATATAAGATTGTATGGCCTATGAGAATCTAATACTTGAATAAAATTATAATTTCCAGTTTATTGACATGTAAAAAATGCTACATATTTTTGTTCTATCCAGTGGACCTTGGAAGGCTCATGCATGCATAAATGTAGCCGGTTAATTATTGAAGACATTCATTTTTTAAATGTAACATTCACGAACCAATCATATAATAGTTCATTGTCTCCATACGACTGTCGTTCTGGTCTAATAATCAAATGATTTCTGTAGATACAAATACACAAGTTTTGTCGGAGCTTTGGATGTATTTCCGTAAAAATTATTTCAACAAAATAAAACTACTTACGTGCAGTCTGCAATGCAATGATATTTAGAAATTAAAATTATTATTTTTTACATACAAGGGTATCCACTGTTCGCAGTGAGAATCGGTTTTGAAATTGCCTTACTTTCTTTTCTGATGTCTATTTTTCTATGACTTTCTCTAATTTCACCAAACTCAAAAAATGTACACTGTTAAAGAAGAATTTTTGCACTGTATTTGTTTGCAAGCCATGTGGAAGTAAAAGAAAAAAATAAATAAAAAAGATTTTAACTCGTGTTACACTTTTTCCTATGCACAGATTGGCGTTATGACAACTGTCTTGCTATTTATAAAGATCTTTTATCCCATCTGCTGTAAGTCACAAAGACTTTTTGTCTTCGGCCTTCTACTTTTTAGAAGTAGACTACACAGATCGATGTACACACTTTATATATAGAGTACTCCTTCACACATCATGTTTTCTTATGTATCCCACTCTCGCAATTTCTACCCTTTGACATTGATGTTCTATCGGGGGAATTAAAAAGAAAAAAAATACTTGTACGAGTTTTATGCTTTATCGAGCGACATTTAGCCAGATGAAGTCAAGGGGAAACACGTGCATACAAAAATAGTTGCAGGATGAAAGTATGTTAACGAGCCTTCTATTACCATCGACCCCGTTTGATAATGCCGACTTACAGATAAGTAAAAGTGAAAAGGCACTTTACTGCTAGAACTTCATTTTCAAACATCCAAAATTGGAATCAGAAATAAATTACACTTTGTACGATCCTTTGTAATGTAATGGGTATTAATCGCGGACATTAATTATTGCAATGTCTGATAACCAGATAAAAAAGATTTGAAAAAAATATTAGGTATAAAAGGAAAATCTTTCAATTTCGATTTTGGGCCACAGTATGTCGCCAAAATCGAGAACACTTTGACTGCACCAACGTTACTAACAAGCACTAAATTTAAATTTTCATTATTTCTGTTTACAAAATTATTAAAGCGGACATGGCATATCTATAATAGCTAGACTTGAAACTTTAAAAGGGAACAATGATGCATACGAAATTCCAGAAAATAAAATATTCCAGAGAATATATTAATCACAATAGTGGTACACTGAATTTTTTCGATTCACCTTGTTTGAATATTACATATGATATTTGACTTATTATTATTCTAACAAGGTGGAAAGTGCCTTATCTTTTATCTCGGATAACTGGTCAGTGATCCATAGAGTATAGACCAAACTGCATATTGCATATAAATGCATATTACGCCTGTTTAAGAATCTTTTAAAAGAGTGCTCAAAAGAAAGGCACTACGTGGCTTCTGGCACGTATAATCTCAGATTCTGTGTGGTTGAGTGGATTTGTGTGAGTTGCACTGATAGGTCTTAACATAGTGACAGTTTTCTTACCGGTTTACCTGTTCTTACTTTGTCCCTTATTCAACCCACGTCCAATGTGGATGATTTAAATACGTGAGATATCCTCCTAGGTCTTAGGTATACATAAGCCTTTTATTCTATCCCCTGAAAGCTGTAATTGCCCCGAGACGATTTCTAGTATTCCTACAATTCCCTATTATAAATAAACTGAGCCTCTCACCACTCTATAAGAATACGCATTACAGTTAACATAGACGCGCAATGATAAGATGGGATTTCGGGGAAAATTTCGGCAATTTGGGTCTACTGATTCGCAAACATTTGCTTGAACCATTTTTCCTGGGCCGATTTTCTGTCCCATTCGCATTACATTTTTGAAATGTTTCAACTACAAATCTTACACGAAGAAAATTGATTGGGAAAAGATTCCGAAAAATCTGTTTCTAGGGATTTGAGGAAACTTTAAAAAGAAGTTAAATAAAATAAATTCTATTGAGAAAAATAAACAACATTTTCCTTCCATATCAGTACTTGAATACTAGACCCTTTAGGATTAAAATTCTATACACTCTATTCTGACCAGTGCTTTACGACACCTTACGACTGTTATATATAGTTTCAAACTCTACTAAAAATGATGTTAACCCTTCCCAAATGCCTCAATATCTCAGCTTAATGCAAAATTTGCGGAATCTTCCCCCGAATATTAATTTCTTCCGTGCAAACGAACTTCTTTTTTCAGTAAGTTATTAATCAACTTTAATAAAAAAATCTGCTTCAGAATTTGCGAACTTCTCAATGAGATTATTATAGCTATAAATTTAAAAAAAAATGTGATGAAACATTAAATTGATCAATCTGAAAAGGTATAAAATGGAACACATAAAATTCTGTATTGAACAATGCATATATTTTTTCTCAAGAATTAAATAATATTAAATTTAACGTGATGTTAATGCTCTATTTCAAATGATGAAATTTTAAATGCATCAACTTTAAATGACTCAAAAGATTGATAGATTATGTGGGAAATTTTACAATTTTGAATAATTGAAAGAAGGCATACAATTATAAACCTTGAAAGTTACAATTTCAGAAGTTTCATTTTTCAATTTTTAACAGCTTAATTTTAGAATTGTTCACTTTAAAACAAAAAATTTCTTAAATTCAAGCGCCTTCAACTTTGAGGCCTATTTCAAATTATCAAGTTTTAAATGCATTAACTTTAAATTACTCGACTATTGTAAAGTTTATATTGGAAATTTTATAATGTTCAATAATTTAAATAAGATAAAATTTAAATGGAATAAGTTTCCATTTTTATCAGACAGTTTAATTTTCGAATTGTTTACTTTAAAGCAGAAAACTTCTTTAATTCAAACGCCTTCAACTTGAAACCTTAAAAATGTTACCATATAAACGTATTCAAATGTTGTGCGCCTATTTATATTTCAAAGTTTTTAGCATCAAACGGCTCCAGATGCAATTTTATTCATTTTTGAATGCGTCAATTTCTTAACTTTCCAATCAACGAAGCTTTCAATTTAAAATTTTTTAATTTTGGGCGACATAAATTAAAATATGCCCAATTTTTAACATTTCAAATTAATCTATTGAATAAGACTTGAATTTACAATTGCTAATTTATTCATGGTTCTAATTGAACTTTTTTTTTATAGAAATTTCCTGATTTTTGAGATTTTCTTTTTTCAAACCCCCTGACTTTTCCTGTGCAAAATCTTATATCAGAGAGTTTATTAAGAACACCATTTTATTATAAAAAATATTTCACGCTCTGCACGCAAACCTGTCCTGGGTCAGTGTCGCAAGCTGAGAGCCGTCTAGACCCTACCACCGAGTATTGCGGTGTGGTGGAAAGCATACACTATACATCGATGATTTCCGGTATTTCTCTGACACCTCTAAAAAAAGTTGGCTGATTTACAGAATTTGTTGTTTAAATTATGAAATCCAATTCGATGTGAAGGCATCATGGAACCAGAAAATCTCTTTGACAACGAATTTGGAAAATTTAGATTCCGAAGATGTCCGAAATTGATCCTAAAACGAAGTGTCTCGTCCCGCAATTCGGGATTAAAGTCTAATATTTTTCATAAGCTTGGATAGTCGTCTCAAATTTTATTCCCTTTTCCAATACCCTCAATTTTTCAAAACGATTAGACGCAGCCTTTGTAAAAACTATTTCTTTGTGTGAGCAACCTAAATCGCTCCACTACTAAGCTACTAAACTACTGAAGTTTACTAAAAATTTATGGAAACAAAATTTTCATAAATTTTAGAATAATAAAAATCCATGTCATAAGGTGTGAAAGTGTGTCAAAAAAAAATACAATTAATTATTTTACTCATGTTTTTTTTCAATGAGTAAAGGAGTAAAATAATCTTCTGGTATCGATAGACAGCTTCTATTTGTTTTCTGTCACGAAGGCGCATTCATGATTGTCTTTTTTGTCAAACAAATTAGTGTCAGGATTAAAATATTAGTGAATATTCTAAATTGTAATTATATCGCATGCAGGATGTTTCACAAGTTGGCAACAATAAAGCGTTGGTTTTAGCACCTGCCAGGAAATCGAAACGGTTCACGGTTCGAAGCTTCTGGTTGACCCGATAAAAAATACATCGCATTTTGATGAAAAGCGGAATAGGACAGAATAAAATTCAAAGTGAATAATATAATTGAGTAACGACCATGCCTCTTTCAAGAATGAAATACAAACAAAATAACCTGATTCATCACTACAAATGCAGCAGTGCGTAAACGCACCTTTAAAAAAATTTATATTTTAACTCAACGGTTTCCACAAATTCAGGACTTTACTTCCTGATTCAGATATGCGGGATAAATCTAAATATAATAATTGAAAATGGTATGTAAATTCTTAAATTATAGCTGGTTAATAAGTATTTTATTGATAATTTATTCTTCTTTTTAGTAATCTTTATTTTAATGAAATGATCAATTTTTTCCAATTTTACTTACTATTTGTTTTAATGAACTTTTTAGAAAGTTCACTTATATTTTTTCAATCTACGAATGGGAATCGTTATTGGGAAATTATATAGAAAGAAATTACGTAATTAGTATTGAGAGAAATGCAAGGAATGGTATCTATAAATTGAATCTATTACCAGAGTGAAGTCTATAGGAGAGAGAAGTGATGCAATCAAATTGAAGATAAACGATATAAGAGCAAGGGGAGAAAATCGATAGTCGATATTCGTTTACCAGAGCGGAAGATCCCAATAAAAAAGTGGTTATACGAACATTATTTTGATGTGGAAATTGGAACGAGAATTTAGGGGTTGTTGAGAAAAAATATTCATTGTATTTCAGTGTAACTCTAATATTGAAACTTCGATTTTTCAACCAAAAAATAGGAATATTCTAACAAAATAGAAGATTCTTTAACGAATAGTTGAGTTTTCAAGCTAAAAAAGTTTAATTTTAAAAAGTATGTGACGTTTAACCCGAAAATAAAACTTAATTCTTTAATAAATGTCAAAATCCTGAACAAACAAGATTAAACTGTAACTATAATGACTTCTTCTGAAAAGATTTACTAAACCCCATTGAGCGGCATGCTGTGTTGAAGGAAATGTACAAGAAAAATGCAAGATAAAAATGAACTTTGATTTTCATGAATCCTGACTTCCTAAGGTTTTTTAAGTTGTAGGCTACAAACCTATAGTCAAAATTTGGAAATCCAAAATGGCGACTAACAATTGAAAAATCGTAAGTTCTATCAATTTTTGTGAAACTTTCTGTAGGGTGGATTTAGTATGGCGACTCAAAATTGAAATGAATCTAAAACTGGATAGATTTTTAGGGCCGCCATATTGGTTCAGCCATTTTGAAATTTGACCACGGATGTGTATGTTATCACCCCAAAATCCCCTAGGCAAAAAGTTTTGTGAAAATTGAAACAATTACCCGTAGGACAAATGTGTTTGACGCCATATGGCGTCAATGCCGCTCAAGGGATTAAAAGTTAGGAAGTGATTGTGTGGTATACCTGTTGATCCAAAACAATATAATGTATAATGTGCATTCGTACGAATATTTTTTAGATTTAATTTTAATTTATTGCTGTGCATTTCCAATTATTTTTACGAAGGACTATTTGGTCTACAACGTATCACGATTCAAATATACAACAAAATGCGTTTAAATTGAATAACAAGTGTAATTTAAGATGAACAAGAAGGATAACATTGTCACGTTCCGTCTCTGACATATCACGTTTATGAAACATCAATTTCTTAACTGCGTAATAGCTTCTACGTGCTTTAGAAAAATCTTTTGTGAAGGTAACTTTATAATGACAAATTCTAAAAAAGAAAGGTTTTCATTTTAATAAAAAATTTACTACCCTCAAAGGTTAAAATTAAATTAAAACTTAGATAACAGATTTTGTACAATTAAAGTAATTTTTTTCTAACAAAGAAACTTTTATGTAGATCTGCAACTATATTATACTACTTTCACGAAGAAAAGATTAAATAAAAAATAATTTAACTTTGATACATATTTACATTTTTCTCTTAAATATTTTTTTAAACTGGTACATTATTAAGTTATTTCCTCTCAATCTGGAGCCTTATATGTATAACTCAAGTTCTGAACACTCACATGAACGAAATATTTTACCCAATTCTATATTATATATTAACATTATTGTCCTAAGTCCAATTTAAAATAATGCAGCATTAGTTTCTTTTAGTGTAATGAATAATCTGCTATATAAATAAATCAGCACTTTACCTGCTTTAGTACTGTCCCTAGTTTACAAAATCAGTAGTAAGAAAATTTTGAGAACTATGTGACGTGAAATTTTCTATTCTCACTCTATTGTATAAATATTCTCAACACGGAAATCTTTTTAGAGATTTATTCGACGACAAGACAGATTTAATTGATCGGCTCGTGTCTGCACGTCCGGTTAATTCCCTGGCAACAGGCATTAGGCCACCTGTGCAGGTGGTTAGCTATACTTACTCCACATATTTTTTTGAGTGAAAAAATAGCTGACCAAAATCTCGTGCTTACCTTTATGCTTATAAGACGATATTTCCATTACTATAAACTGGATCCTGGTATAATTGTACAAGAATATATTACCACCTTTTTATACTGGGCAGTTAATTAAAATCATTTATTTTAGAGTGTACATTTTTTACATTTCTTAAAACCAATAAATATATATATGTATTGTCTTTAAGAAATGTAAAAAATGTACACTCTAAAAGAAAGAAAAGAAAAGTGTTTAATTTTAAAATTTTGATTTTCTATGTTCTAATAGCACCAAAGATTCAATAAATCTAATCTGAACTGCATAATTTTAATAGGTCCTAATTAACGGATGAATTCCAATTCCCCATTGATTTGCTGATTGATTAAATGCTTAAAACAATTAAGCTGATCATTAATTTATATTTAGGGGAGATTACGATATCCGTGGCGACAAAGTTTTATTATGGATTCCTATAGGATTTTTTGCGAGAAACTCGAATCTGAAAGTTTTAAACCAATATCTCGAATAGTTTTCGATATATCAAAGGCACCCTTGTCACTGGTCATAGAAATCGATCAACAATGGATAAATCGAAAACCATTCGAGATATTGATTTAAAACTTTCAGATTCATCTTTCTCACGATTTTTTTCTCTCAAGTTTATTCATCATTTTTTTTCCGTTGGATTTAATTACAAAATGACTATTCTGCATTTTATAACAAAATGAATGCAAAAAATCTTTGGGCTAACTCATAAATTCGATCGTCCAAATCTAAGACATTAACTTTTATCAAAACATTTGGTTGATTGACAATAATGAACTATGTAAAAACGTTATAACGAGCGTTTATTTTAATACGAACACAAGTGAAATATTTTATGCTAAAAATATTAAAAATTTTGAATATAAAACGGAAAGACTTATGTAGCACATGGTAAGGAAAACCCAGGACGATCCCCTGAAAAAAGGCACCACGCTGGTTTTTGGCACTTGCTGTCCTGCATAAAAAACTGACTTCTAATATCGCAATATGCACCAAGAGAACAG